>JAUEJK010169318.1:0-10837 GCA_032274865.1 Eryngium alpinum
TGTGACGGGTGAGTAAATTCTAAAATTACTCCATCCGTCACAATTTGTCCCGCATGAGGAACCATCCGCTAGCGGAAGTGATCCCCATCCGTTACAAATTGTAGCGGATGACTACAGTAAATTTTAAAATTTCAGTCGTCCATTCTGAAAATGGACGGTCCAAGATTAGGTGGCTCCAAAATCTTCCACACCCACCTTTGGCTGTGGATCCAATCCCTTGTTTTTGTATGTAAAGTATTTGTTTAATTTTTTTCTATGAAAATTTGTTTTATATCCTACTCAGCTACATATAAAACCTATTAATTATTATTTTCCATGAAGATGATTGTAGTTAATTGTTTAAAATAAAATTATATAAAGCCTCTCTATTTGCTTTTTGAAGCAAATAAGTAATTTTTCTGTTGTGCTCAATGCAACTTCAGGGAACGAACCAATGTGGATACTTTAATCTGCTCAGTATTTTCGCAGACAGCAATTGGAGGTATTACAAGGGTAAGTATTCAAGTGTTTTAACTATTTTATGTGTGTTGTGCACTACAACTAAATCTTCCACTCATTAAGGTAGGTAATTTATAAAATAAAGTGCTAATCGCGGTTTGCACCCTGAAACATAGTTTTATTTGCACTTCTGTATTTATTGTTCATAAAAATGCACTTTGCAACCCTATTATTCACTTTCGGATGCAAAGTGCAACCCCTGGACTAACGACATGTTGGTTTGTTATGGCCATAACTATGTTTACATATGGTATAAACATGATTGTATAACTGTATCATGACAAAAGCATGGTATAAGATATGGAGAGGGAAGAGTAAATGAATAAAAGAGAAAGAAAACGTATAGACTACATCGTTACCTTTCTACATGTGTTTTATTCATTAAAACCTCCTTTATATAGGAGTTTAAAACATAACTGAATAACAATTATTCTAGAATTATGCTCTTTTCAAATTGATGTGTATCTAAACTAATTTTTGATTTTGCTCCTAAATAATATGTCATTCTTGACCAATTATTTGGATAAATATAACAATAAATATATATAAGGTATATTTTCAACACGACCATTAAAAAACCCCTTTGACTGTTAGTTGACTAGGGGTATTTTTTTAATTTTAATATAAAATATATTTTAAATTATTTTATAAATATTTAAATTACATATTTAATTTTAAATTAAATAAAAATATATGTTAAGTTAAAAATGTATTAATTATTTTTTATAATAAAAAAATATAAATAGATATTATTATTTTAATTAAATTTTAAAATTAAATATGTAAGTTAAATATTTATAAATTAAATATAATTTTATATATGAGGGGGGATGAACAATTATTTATATAAAATAATAAGAAGTGAGTAATACTTTTTTAATCAAATATTCTATTTTAATTTAATTTTAAAATCAAGTATATAAATTAAATATTATACAAAATAATTTAAAATATTTTTTATATTAAAATTACGAAAATACCCCTAGTCAACTAATGCGCAAAGGGATTTTTTAACGGCCGTTAGTCCAGGGGTTACACTTTGCACCCGGAAGTGAATAGTAAGGTTGTAAAGTGTAATTTTGTGACAGAAGTGTGAACGTAACTATGTTAAGAGTGTAAACTGCAATTAGTTCTAAAATAAATTCCAAAATTTGTCACACAATAATAGGACCCCACCGCAATTAACACTGGTAATTTCATTTTACTTATATTATATTTTCCAAGGTGCGGGCTATGCCAAGCATTCCCAATATCTTAACTACCTAGTTGTGTTTTGACATGGAGACACCGCTAGTTACATAGAAGTTCGGTATTCAAATTTATTACAAGCCATAAGTAAGTTCATTAGCTAATAACTATTTTACATAAGCTAAACTGGAACTGAAACGACTAGGCTTGGGCTTAACCCTCGACGATCCCTTTTTCCCTTGTCTTGCCCTTTTGAGGTGCCTTCACCTTACTCGTTCTTAACTGTTTGATATTATAAATAAAATAATGAGCGAACAATGCTCAACAAGTACATCACCAGTGGAAAAGGAAATAATAACTTATAAGAAGATCACGAATTATTCAATGGTATGTTATCAACTGAAAATAAAGGAATGGTAGATACCCAATTTAAAACTTTTCATTCTTTATTTAAACACGCTCCTGCCGGTGATCAGTCGGACAGTAGCCAAACTTTTTCTGCAAGCAGAGGGCCAGTAGCCCGGCTACATTTGAGCCATAATGACCGCCACCACGTGGAATAATCCTTTCACCAACGTGAAAGGAACGTGAAAGGAGGTACCTAGCAACTCCGTGCCGGGATTCAAACGGTTACCTTAACGGTTAATCACTTAAAGTATATAAAAAATGTATGTGAGGCAATATTAAAAAGGAGCAACACGGTTCCCCATATACAACAAACAAAGAATCATGTGAAAAAGAGAGTACTTACGTGAAAGCAATTCAAAGTGAGCATATGTATTATTAAGATTTATAACAAGATAACAAAGGTGAGTCGAAGTACTTACGAAGTTGAATTATTATAAGAAAAGGGAAAAGGGAAAAAGGGTGAGTATACTTGGACGAGGTCCTTGCTATTAATGATATATAAATTTCCACTTGAAAGGTTCTTGAAATCTACCATACAAAGTATATGTGTATATGTATATCGAACATTAGACTACTTGATTGCTAGTTTAGTTCTGATTGAGTTAACTATTCTTTATTCGTTCATCTATTTTTTATTAAATGATTCTTTATTTTTAATCGACTCATTACTAAGTTATATTTTTTTTTTGGGTATCGGTCAATTTCAGAAATTTAAATACTCACGCACATAGAGTCCCCACCGAGACTCGAACCCTGCACCTCCTATTACCAGGAAGAGAGGGGTATTCACTAGGCTAGAAGCCCCGAAATTAAGTTATAATTATTTGAGGTTGATTGCTTTAGTTGTTGTTAGTATCAATGTGTTATTGTTATTCAATCGCTAAATCGTTTTGATTGAATAATTGATACTCAACTTATTATTAACAATTTGAGTACTTAACATTTAATTCATTCATAACATCAATTAAGTTTTTAACCCGTATTTAGAATACGGATCATCTATTTAATTTAATTGAATTCGAAACTATAAGTAAATAATATCAATTAAGTTCACATTATATAAATTAACTTCAAATAAAACTGTCATTAAATAACTAGATTCTATTATTATAAATAATTTAATCTCTAATTATAGTTAATTGATTATTAAATTCGAATTAATAAATAAATAAATAATTAATTAAATTAAATTATAGAAATTAATTCAAAATTAATTAGTTCAAAAATAATTAAAATTATAAAAATTAATTCATAATTAATTAATTAATTTGAAATTAATTAATTAATTCATAATTAATTAATTAATTTGAAATTAATTAATTAATTAAATTATGAAAACCATTTCAAAATTAATTCATTCAAAATTATTAATTCAAAGATAATAATTAATTAAATTATAAATTAATTATGAATAATTAGTGATTTCGAAATTAAAAATTAATTTGAATGAAATATTTAATAAAAGAAATTTGAAAAAAAATATTTAATTAATTCAAAGATATTTAATTAGTTCAAAATTAAAAATTAATTTTTTAAAAATAAATAACAAATTTAATTCGAAATTAAATTAATTAATAAATAAATAGGAATAAATAAATAGGAATAAATAATTAATTTGGAAATAGTATTAAAATTATTATTTCAAAATTAAAAATAATTTAATTTTAATTGAAATAATTTTTTTGGATTTGTTACTAAATAAAACAATAATGTGATCGACTAATTGCATTTGTTGTTACCCTTTCCAAGTTACACTAGTTCAAGTTACATTAACCAACACTAACTATTAGTGGGTGGTGGAGTGTTTGAAACTAAATTGGTTTCTTGGGAACTACAAGTATATATGTGTAGATACCCTAATGATTACTAACACCCCCATGACATACTTTATTTCTCATAGCTCTAATTAGAGTATATGAGATATGAGATATGAGATACGAGATACATTTCAAATAATTTGCTACTCATCATATTATTTATTTATTTATTTTTGAGTTTAGCTTAGTTATATTTTTATTTATTTGTCATTTATTATTTTATTACATGCAAGCTTTGAAAATCCATATTTGTTCTTTTGTAGTTAAGAAGAAGAGCATGGATTTAACTTACTAAAATATGAAATGTTTAAACAAAACCCAAATAACAATCTTATGATTTTAACACATCTTATGTCATCATGTAACCATCAATTTACCAAAGTTTGAATGAAATAAAATAAACATAAATAACAATCTTATGATTTTAACTCATCTTGTATCATCATGTAACCATCAATTTACCAAAGTTTAAAACAAACCTACTTTTTTTGTATACCACCCACCAACAAATCTTATCTCATAATTTCTCAATATATTGATTTGTGTACATGCAAGGGTGGATTCATGGACAATTCAAAGTAAAGGCTAGCTCATAAAAATCTACACATAGATATATAAGTATACGTAGACATATACACAAATATATATACATCCATGTACTTAGAAACTCATAAAAATTAAAATGAAGTTTTAGGGTTATACCTTCTTCCTTTTTTCCTTGAGCTAAAGGTTAGGGTTTTGAGATTTGGTAGATCTTGTTCACCTTCAAACTAGTTAAAGGTTCAAGATTGTTAGAATAAGATGTATAGATAAATTTTATACGGTGTGTCGCTTACCACTATCTCTTGGCTTTATATCTCTTCTTGGATTTTTGATTTGGCGATTATGGAGCTTATTTTGTATAGTATTTTGATTGTAGGTAATATTTAAGGCGGGGTGGTATATGCTATGGAAAGTGGTTGTCTTCTTTGAGTAGAGAGAAAAAGAGGGTGAGATGGAGAAATAAGGTGGAGAAAACTTTAGAGAAAAGCACTAGTGTATTTAGCTTCTCAACACTTATGGGATCCATATATATATATATGAAGGGTAATTTTGTAATTTAAATTATCTTTCCATTTGGGTCACATATTGGGCTTATTTTAATTTGAGTTGGTCAACTTACATGTGTTTGTCCCTGATTATGTTAAGATTGATTGTAGAAGGGGGGTTGGATACAATCAATAAGCTTTTTTCAAAATTTTCTTTTAAACAAAACTCATTGTATTCCATCAAGCAAGTATGAATAGAAGATAAAAGACAATAAACAATATATCAAAAGATTACTGTATTAAATCTTTTGAAGGTTCTTACAAAAACTGGTATCTTAAACTTAAGAACACCAGATGTTGCTTTTTTGAGAATTATAATAAAAACTATTGCTTGAATAGAATAGTAATTCGTATTCGGCTTCTACAAATCTAGGGATATTTATACTAGAGATTACATAAAAAAAAGATAAAACTTCTTAGTTTATCCCTAAAAACTTGCTGCTAATCTAAACAAGAAGTTTCCAAAATTAAAATACTCCAATAATCATCCTCTTGTTTAGCTTCCATATCCAGAACTGGATAAGCGAACTTAGAGATATTTTGCAGAAGTCAAAGTCAAAGGTCATAGCTGCTGCTCAACGTCTTAGCTGCTGATCCTTGCTGCTAGTCAAGATTTCTTCTGACTGTGAACAACTTTAACTTCAATCTCTGCTTCAAACAATTACTCTTAACACTAAGAGTCTCTATTAAGATCAACTTTAAGCTTCTGTATTCATAACAGATATTCAAGTCACAAGAGCAGCTAACACTTAGACAAATACACATAATCAAACTTTTAAACAATTACGCCTAACAATCTCCCCCAGTTTGATGATGTCAAAACTAAATATTTACAACTAACAACTATTACAAAAATGCAAACTGTATCTATCTAAATTGTCTGCTCCAATCTTCATTAACCTTGAGTTGATCTTCAACCAACTTCATCTGCACTTCAGCTGAATATTCATGAGGAATATTTTGTACAGCTTCTCTTTCATTCCTTCCATTCCTTATCTGCTCCATCTGATCACTGCATAATTTTTCTCTTTGTGCCTTCAAAATCTCATCAACTTCCTCATCCATTCTGGTCTTTCCTTTTATTTGACTCCTCACAAGATCAATCTGCATTGTAGTTAAAGAGTTCAAATCTCTTTTAAAAGAATCTTCCACTTTATGACCAGTATTTGTTCATATCTCATTTCCCCTTGGATGTGCAAACTGTATGGCTCTATAATTCTAAATATCCCCAGCTCTAGCTCTCCTTTCCAATTCTGTCTGCAAATCCTTAGCTAAGCTGTTTTCACTTGGGATTCTCTTGTTCAGCAGTTGAAGCACCCTTCTTACTTCATTGTCACTCTTTCGGAAGAGTTCTGATCTTCTGACACTTGTAACATGTCCATTATCAAAGATGTATATGATCTTTCTATCAGCAGACTTGTACATGTATTCCACTTGAACAATTTATCTACAAAAGATAGTGGCCTTCCTCTTTGATTATATCCACCAGCAGCTGTATACCTTCTTGTATCCCTAGCTTCTAATGGATGAAATTTATGACAAGAACCTTGTCCTTCACTCCCGTGAACATCTCTACCTTGTCCACCACCAGGAGGTGACCTATCTCTTCTATGTTGAACTTCTTCAGGTCTACACCTTTCATCAGGATTTGACCTGAGTACTTGTCTTGAAGAATCTAGCCTTTGCCTCTTCCTCTGGTCAGCTTCTTCAATCTCCTTATTCCTCCTAGTAGTTGCCAATCTTTTTCTGGTAGATGCCTTTTTATTCTCCTTATCCTCAGCAGTTGGCTTTGACAGCTGCTTGTTCTTCTGAACTTCATCATGTAACATTTGTTGAGATGCCAACTCCTCAACTGTGACTCCAGGTAAGTCAGGAAGAGCATCTTCTATAACTCCATCAGTAATAGCAGTAACAGCAGCACTACTCTCCCTCTTTTTGACATGATCATTCTTTTTGCTGAAGAGGTCAATTAGTAACTGCATCATGAGTTCTTGTTGCTTTAAAAGATCATTAATTTTCTTGTGTTGTGCTTTAAGTCTATCATTAATCTCATTTTCTCCCTTGATGGCTTGATTTGTTCTTTTAATAACTTCTTGTGACAAGAAGTTATCAAGTCTTCTACTAAATCTTCCTAGCTGCTTGTCCACTTTCTCAGCTAAACCATCATCAATTTGCTTGCTGTCAAGTACTAACTTATGAATAGCTTTAAGAGAAAGTTTAAATTTCTTGTTAATTTCATCTGCTAGTCCTTGCAGATTCAATTCTCCAACAAAGTTTGACTGAGCCTCCCTGTAAGTCTTCCTTCTGAACTCATCAGCATCTTTCAAGCTGTTTCTAGCTTCTCCCCTCATCCAGACTTCATCTTCTTCATCCACAGTTGGATAAGAGATCATCAATGGCTCTGTTTGAAAGCTAGCTGCTCCTGAAGACTCTAATTTAGGTTCATCAACAAGATATTCAGCTCTTTCCGCATCTTCTGTTGGTCTCATTGAAGTAGATGTATCCCTTTCTTATGGTAAAACTAATTCCTCAGTTTGAGATTGCAACTTTGTGATATATCAAGTTTAAAAGTGAGACTGCAATAAAAAACTTGAGTATTGTTGGACTCTAAGCTCTCTCTATTCTTTTGAGGGATCTCATCCCTTCTCACTTGCTCATCCTCTCCTTTTGCCAGGATTGGTAAATCCTGCCTCTCATTCTCACTTTTTCCTATGCTACGGATAGCAGAGCTCTCATTCTGTCTCTCTCCCTTTTCTAAGCTCTTAGCGGCTTGACTCTCTCTTATTCTTCTCTATGATTTTCTATCATTCTCACCACCTAAGTTACTATGAGATTTAGAAGAAGAAGAGTTAGAGTTAGAAATTGTACCCACTGGTGGGGAGATAGCTTGCTTCCTTGGATCATTTGCAGGAAAGCTCAAGATGTTTCTTGCTGCATCAACACTTCCAATATCTTGCAGAGTACCCCGAGGTGGAGTAACAATCATAGCATCTGTATCAAAATGCTCTTGTTTTCCTGAAGCTAGCTGCTAATGGTAGTCCTTGAGCTCTCTGCATAACTGCTAGTGCAGACTCTGAACTAAAATTTAATGACTCCATAGTTTGTTGCTCAACTTCATTAAATCTTTTCAAATTGAGCATAAAAGTTGCCAATTCCTCCAAATCTCTAGCATCCTCAGGATGAGCATCAATTGTTTATTTTTCAACTGGTTCTTGTAGGATCCTAGCTGCTTCAGCTTCATCTTCAGCACATGTGCTTGGAATTGTAATATGAACAATTGGTTTTTGTGTAGTAGCAGGTGTCACTTCAGCATCAATTACATTTGCAGACTCATTTTCAAAGATTCTAATTGGTTCTTGTGTGCTGCCAGAATGTATATCACTTGCTGGAATACTGGAACTTTCCTTCTTGTAGTGAAAAACATAAGAATCGATCCATCCAAGTGCCTGTATCTCCTCCACTCCAAAATCTCTCATAACTTGCTCTCTGCACTTCACGTATTCATCAGTTTGCAGAATTTAAATTGAAGAGTAGGTAGATTATATAGCCTCTTGGTCATTTCATTTGCCTGCTGAATGTGGTGAGATAAATACTCCAAAACACTCTCTGGTGTTGGGTAGTTGCTGATCATTGTCTCCATCACTTGATAATTCCATAACTGTAGCAATTTTCCTTTGAACATCCCTTTTTTCTGGTACTCCAGACTCATACTCGTCTATTTCTTCTTCATTTGTTGTGTACCCAGTAGATTGTACCACCTTCTTCCCTTTAACTTCACATTGCTTTTTTCCTTTTTGATTGAGATGTCTGTTTGGCTAGTTGCTGGTCTTTCTGGACAGTTGTAGTGTGTGCTCTCAAGGTGTCATGTTTATGCTTAGTTCTCAGCTCAACACTACAAACTCCCTCAGCTGCTAGACTCTGTGTATGTGCAGACTCAATTACATTTGCCCTGGGCAGAGAGCTATCTTCACAATTGGATCCTTTTGAGAGGAACCAATTGGATTACTAGTGTGCCCTTTTAAAACAGTAGTTTGTTGGGAAACTACAAAGTCATGGCTAGGGTTGGCTTCCTCACCTTCAGCCTTCTTCTGGGATTGAGCAATCTCAGCTGCTGGCTCCCCCTCAATCTCCTCAATAGTATCTAACCATAGTTTTCTTTTGACTTTTCTTTGCTCAACTTGTTTGGGAGAATTGATATGGATTGTGTATAGAGGTTGTGTAGACTAGGTAGACTGAGATAAGTCATTATCCGTAGTCATTTCTGCTCCTGTATCATTTGATTCAGAGTTAGCAGCTAACTCCTCATCATCAACAGTTGGGGCTGCTTCTTCAGGTAGGTTTTCCAAAGCAAAGTGCTTGGGTATCCTAAGAATTTGACTGTTGTGAAGATCAACAGTTGCTAAATCAGCCATAACTCTTTTATCTTGGACAAGAGTAGGCATAATGTTGCTAGTAGCAACTCTTTAAATGTTTCTAACCAGATGGTTAGCAATAATCATCAAAATTCTAGGAAAATAAACTACCATTTTTCTCTTAGACTTTGACCCTAACTTTAAACAAATTTCTTGGACAAACAGAAGTCCAAAATCAATATTTTTGTTTGCAATTAAAGCACATACAATATTATGAATGAATAAAGTTATAGAGTCTAAACTACCTTCCTTAGGTGCTAGACATCTAATTAGGGTCTGGTAGAAATATGACCATTCTTTTCTCAGTACTTTTCTAGTTACTTGGCCTAATTTCTGAGGCAAGTCTACAACATGTATCCATCTAAGGGTTTTCATCATCAAATCTTTAGAAGGGAGATTTACCAGATTATCAGTAGGAAAGTGACATGCAGCATTCAAGGTATTAGCAGTTACAGTGAAAGACACACCCGTGATTGTCACTTTAAATGAACTCCTATATGCAGCCACTGTAGCAGTCCTCCACATTTCTTCAAGAATATCCTCGAAAATCATTGGAGATGCTGTGAGAGCATAGCGAATTGGACATGCAGCCAAGTAATTTGAGAAGATTTCATAGTCCTCATGAACTGGACCTGTATACATACGTGATTCGACTTTGGGACCTTCATTGCTTCCTGAGCTTGAGAACTTCTTGATGCCATTTTTGTGAGAAAAGATTGAACCTTTGATAACAAACTCGCAAAAAAGTAGATTTTGCAAATAATCTCAAGAGAATTATTAGCGTAAAGAGATGATATATACAAAGATACACCCTTTATACTTCTCAAAAAGTAAATTCGATTTACTTGGAAGTTGTTCCGTCGATTCAAATAATTACCTTCCCGAGGCTTTACATACACGAGCTAATCAATTAACACTAAGTTTACTTGGGAACATAGTCCTACTTGGCACACTTAATCATTTGTATTAACAGAAATAATACTTAATTAATCTGATGTGGCAAGTAACTTTGAATTTGAAACAACCTTAAATTTATAATGGTATAATCACACCAGCAGCTCCCAATTTTGTATACCGTTATATATCGGGTTAAGTTATACCGGTATCATACCATTACCAACTTTGAACCAGTATGCTTACGTGGCCAAAAGCTAGCTGGATGAGCAACTAGATGCCACATATATGAGTTAACTTTTCCACGTGTGCTAACGTGGCAAGCAGTTAAATTCTCTAGCAGCTAGCATAGCTTCTTGTGTTTACCTTCTCGTGAACTTAATTGTTTACTTCAAGATTTTTCTATCTTGCTTCTCAGTGAGTGGTTATACAAACATCATGTGTTGCATTTATGATAAACAACTATTTGTAATTAAGCATTCCTAATTCACTAATTAAACGTGTGAAGGTTACTTCATCCAAAGGTTTAGTG
>JAUEJK010169532.1:0-10836 GCA_032274865.1 Eryngium alpinum
CCCTAAATTTATTTTCGTGTAGCATAATTGTTGACTGCTTAGATTGTATACATAGCATTAGTGTTATAGGGGTGATGTTTAGATTCCTTGAAGTTTTATGTTTAACTGTTATTGTGTTATGGTAACTAGTAAGTGATAGCAAACAACTTGATATATTTTTGGAGCAATAAGCTAGTTTAAGATGGTTGGGGAAAACACTCGTGACATAGATCATTACTTATATATTTGATTGATCTGTAATTGAGGATAATAGTGTTTGTTTTGTCACCCTGATTGGAGTAAAGGTACTCTTAATTGTGTCAATTCGAAATAAAAAGATGAAGGGTTTACGTGAGTAGGTGATATTATCATGCTTTAACCTATGACATAAGAAACACTCCTTCCGTACCGTTATATAAGGTGTTTGACTTTTTTTACGTAAGTTTAGATGCATTGACTGGGTATTAATATGTATTATTTTTTATTTTTTTATTTTTCAAATAAAAATATAACTATTGTATTTTTATTTGGAAAAAGAAAAAATTAAAAATAATATATATTAGTACTCAGTCAAAGCACCTAAATCTACGTGAAAAAAGTCAAACGCCTCATATAACGGTACAGAGGTAGTACTTTTTTTTAGCTTATTGGTATGATCTACTACATTATTTTATTGTCAATATATTAGTTATTTCTTGGAACATATTACTTATCTTCCTATCTTTTTGTAGTTGCATATCGAGTGTTATTCGTCTTAAATTTTATCTACCGTAACTTAACCTAGCCACACTTTTTTTCATTCAATAAGTATGTTTTTATTCTTATTCTTATATTAATTAGCTTCTTCCATTATACCATCTCTCTCTCTCCCCCTCCTCTTTCTCCTTCACTCCTTTACTAAGACTTGAATTCTAGATATTTCGACACTTATCAGGCCAAATTATTATGTCAAAAGATTAACTACAGTTATAAGAGAAAAAGTTCATTATTTAAAATAAAGTGAATATAAATACTTGCATTCAAGAATATTTTCAGAGGAGTTATGTGTTTATCATATTTTATCAGCAAAAATGTGAATTGTTTAGTGGTCTATATATATGTATGTGTATATTTATATTTAAGGTCAAACATATATTTACATATACAAATGTTATTGCAAATGCTGTTAAATTTATCAATCTTACTTAACTATAACTTAGTTTGTTTTTGTGATGCAGGAACGTGTTTTCTTACTCATTCGTTATGGATGCAGAAAATGAGGTGTTTTTACCAGACTTATTAGTATCTCTTACTTACAATGTTGTCACCACTTGCCAAACGACTTCTAGTGATAGAAGGATGGAAATATAAGGCTGATGCTGTACCAAATATAGCACATGAGGCTATAAAAGAATGGGACGAAATCGAGTGGTATGCTATTTCATATCTTTTTTTTCCCAGATTGTAATCAAGATAGTCGGATGAAAAATGAGCTTTTGAAATTGGTAAAGGCAAGAAACACTGTTAGGGCTAGAGATGAACAAAAGGACCGGTCCGAAAAAGACCGGTAGGATCAAACCGCCAAAAAGACCGGTAGGACCGGTCTTTAAAAAGACCGGTCCTAATGGTCCTAAGTAGTCCTTAAATTTGATAAAGAAGTCCTTAAAAGACCGAAAAATATTAAATTTCATCAAAAAGACCGCACAAGACCAGAAAAGACCGGTTTAAGACCGAAAAATACTGGTCCAAGACTGGTCCTGGTCCTAAATTGTCTTTCTTTTTTAGTAAAAAAGGGGTCCAGACCGGACTGTTTACATTAAAAGACCGGTCCGGACCATTATCTAAAAATACCGGTCTAAAAAAAGACCACTTCAGGACCTGTCCGATGGTCCTTTTGTTTATCTCTAGTTAGGTCTTGTAGTATCGTTCATGTTGAGACAACGCGACTTGTAATTGAACGTATACCAGACGAGACATTGGATATGTGGCTACAGAAATCAATCAGCCTAAAGGACAGGAAGAAGTTTTTTAGGCAAGAAAATTTTATGTTCGTTAATTATATCCTTGTTATAGAATACTATGATTGTATTATGATTAAATATGTTAATCATTATTCTTTTTATTTATGGAATTGTTTTGCACTGTTGGAGCTATACATCAAATGCTGAGATATTTTGGAAAACTACATAACGGAATTCGTGTGCATGATAACAAACCCGTATTTAGGGAATTATTTTCCACTGTTGGAGCTATACATCAAATGCCGAGATATTTTGGAAACCTATGTAACGGAATTCGTGTGCATGATAACAAACACGTATTTGTACTTCCAGCTGAATATCGAGGTAAATTTATTGAAATGGATCAAAGTTTAGTGAAATTAATTTAAGTTTTAGTTATATCTGAAAGCAAGCATTTATAAATTTTGTATTGCTTAAGCATGATGAGGGAATATGGAAAGATTTGCACGATTTAAGAAGAATGGTTGATCAAGCGATACCGAATGCAAATGATATACCCCTCTTTGACATATTATGTGAAAGATATGTTGGTGATATATATGACGGTGGAGCATTAGTTCTCAAATGCACGGGAAATTCATTGAGGTGTGGCTAATTTATGTTATTGTATCTTTATAGTTTGTTATATATTGAAGGTATATTTCCTTTAATTGTAAATTATTTTTAGGGATGGTTCCTTTTTTATCACACATGCTCCGATAAATTGGTCAGTCGAGGATCAGTACAACTTTATTAGGACACTGACTACAGATCGTTGGATGCTGTCTCTTATGATCAATATGTTAAGGATGGTTTACTACCTCCAGGTGATCCATGGCAGTATAAGTTGATAAATGCTCCGGATATTAAGTTGGGAAGATTATTTTTTTACAACAGAAATGAGAGTAACTATGTAAATTCAGAAACCATAAGATTGTTCATTTGATGTGCTTATGAGCACCCGCCGCTAACGGTAAATTTTAGTCTATATAATTTTATTTGCATTCATTTCTTTTAAAATACTGCTCAATTTTATATATTTTTTTCTCTGTTGTGAAAATTATGTGATGCAAATAATAAAAAGAACAAAATAAAGAACACACAAATATACGTGGTTCGGTCTACGACCTACTCCACCGGGCAGGAAGAAAGAATCCACTATAATCAGAGGAGAAGATTACAATAAGTAGAAACTTTACTCACTCCTACGCTCGCACCTACACGGTACGGCACAAACCTATCCCTCACATAGTTCTTCCGCACCACTCACATTAGGGTTACAAGAAAATATTAATAGTCTAGTAATAAACTAAACCTAACGGGCTTAGTAAATACTAAAAGCCCAACATCGAAATCAGCCCAAATCATAACAAATCTCCACCTTGGGCTGATTTCCGCTAAATATTCTCTACACAAGTAAATAATTTTAAACACGTATATCTAAGCTTACGGAGCACACCTCAATGTAAGAAATAAGAGATACTAATGAAATTATTCACTTCAAACACACCCTCACAACGAGCACCGCAAACACCTCTCGCCCCTCTCGTCATTTACTCGGACAACTCCACCTCAAATCAGAGATGAACACAAAGCAAATGTTGAACTAGACACGCGAAGGAACTCCACCTTCTCACCATACCTTTAGCACTCAAGGTATATGTCCAACCAACAGCTTCACCAAATCTGAACTGAATTATATCGACCCGCAATCGCGTGCGCTCGACCTTACTCCTGCAACCAGCAGAATTCATAACAGTGAAACCCCAAGACACAAATCAATCAGATAAAACAGAGTCACACCGACTCAATAAGATTGCTAAACCGCAATCAACCCCGATGGAACTTCCACCGAAAATATGCAGACACTGGAAAGTAGAAAACCCTATCAAAGAAGTACTGCAGGCACTCCTTAACTGTTGCTGACAAACAACACCTACAAGGTGAACACAATCCCAGCGTCCCGATATTATCCACACAGTCAGATACCCAACTCCTCGAACTACTAATCCTCTGTAAAGCAAAACCAACACAATCTGTATCGCCCGCATACAACCCGTATCACCACATATCAATACACATGAAATACACAGAACCCACATGTGCTCCACCTTAATGCCAAAACCCGGCATAAAACAGTGTAGGAATCACCAAGTGTACAAACACCACCTACACATCAACACCTGTCTCTGTCACTAAAGACCACCATCTTCAAACACCCAGAAAATGGAACACTCGAGACAATCCACGTCATTGTGAATAGCACAAGCCTCCGTCACTAAAGGCTACCACCAGTCTTCTAATATAAGAAAACAAAATACAGGAATCACCGACAAATTCCAATACATAAATCATATTTACTTCACTCGTAAATTATTAAAACAGCCCCCCAAACTAGAAGATTTTTAACCATAGAGCGTGCTCACGCTCAACACCAAATATAAAAAAATCACAAGATGGACTAACGTCTTAAATATAAAAATCTTCTAATTTTAAACATTCAATTTTCACCAACAATTAATCTAACAGCCTTTATCACTGAAGACTCACCCAATTCACGGGTCAAAACAATCTACACTTCAATTAAATATTTTCTCATAATATTATTCATAAATAATATTCACACAAATAATTAAATCCGCAATCCTTAAATTCGCAATCCACCGTTAGGAATCAAACACTTCAACTGTATATGAGGCCAGACTCAATCCTAGTTCCAGATCACCCGATATCAATTAAATTATTAATATTTACTAATTCAATCAATAAAACAAAAAGATATTAATCTTTTACACACTAGTACATTGATTTCTCAAAATCAAAAGTAACCACCAGAGATGCTTTTGACCGTGAGCCCATAATTCTATTATTTCCTTCTGCTGTAACACTACTCAGGCAGCCAGCACCAACAGATTAGTACAAATTCTGATTCCGGCACTCCGGTTGACACACTCAAATTTGATCCGGTGAGATGTTCCTAACCTTTAGCTTTCATACCAATTTGTTATGAAAATTACGTGATGCAAATAATAAAAGGAACAAAATAAAGAACACATACATATACGTGGTTCGGTCTACGACCTACTCCACCAGGCAGGAAGAGAGAATCCACTACAATCAGATGAGAAGATTACAACAAGTAGAAGCTTTACTCACTCCTACGCTCGCACCTACACGGTGCGGCACAAACCTATCACTCACATAATTCTTCTGCACCACTCGTATTAGGGTTACAAAAGAATATTAATAGTCTAGTAACAAACTAAACCTAACGGGCCTAGTAAATACTAAAAGCCCAACATCAAATTAGCCCAAATCATAACATTCTCTTTTTGTTGTATAGAATGGTGTGGGCACTTATGTGGATGTGGATCCGGTTATAAAAGAAGCATTCCCAACAATTTGGTGGAACTTATACCTGCATGTTGTCATTGACAAACTCTATATAATTGGGGACCAATTCGGGTAATGTTTAAATGTAGATTTTTGTTAATATAAATATGTTTAACTATTTATACATGACATTAACTAAATAAGCTTTTGGTGTGTGAATGTAGGAGTACAATTGTTGATTTCTTGCGATCTGGACCTCACAACTTAGACTTTTAGCTGAATTACAGAAGTAGTTCCCCCAACATTTGCTAATGTCTCACCTTCTACTGATTTCTGGATATCTACTCTAGTATTAGTGTGTCTTTGTTTTAATCAAATGAATTGTCATTATACGATATGAAAAATAGATTCTATGAATTAGTGAAGTTCTTTTGGAAGCATGATGTTATAGCTAATTTATTCCCGGATATGATTCTTGTTACGTACTATGCTTTTATCAGAATATTTTGGTTGAGGTCAGATGTTCTGTTGTAAAATACCCCGGAGTTGTATCATGGACCGACTTATATATTTGAAAAGATATCCGTAAGATGATTAGTATGTCTTTGCCTTTCCCTCTCACACACAAAGATACCACTGTCACTCTGCAACGTTAAAAAATTGCATCCTCTGTAACTATTTCATCACTGCTTTGCATTTACTGATCATCCAAAATGATAACCATATGGACATTGTCATTATAGTAAATGGTGGCTTGAAAAAATTCACACTTTTATACTCATCTTTTGCACTCAAGTGACACTTGTATCAGGGCCTGGAACCAAAGAATTAGTCATTACTCTGAAGAGTGGGAATATATTCACTATTTATATGTAGTATCTTCCCCTTTTGTGTGTCACATACACAAGTTTATGCATCACACTGCCATACAGTTATATTTAGGCTGTGTTTGGAACTCGGAACGTAGGAGGTAAAATATTTTCCTATGTAAAATGGATAACAAGTAAGTAAAAGTGGAAGTAAAACATTTTACATTAGTCTCTAAATAAAAAATGAATTTAACATTTTACTTCCTATTTTCCTTGCTATCCAAACATAGGAATGAATTTATTTTACATTGTATTCAATTTTACTCCCAATTTTCCAAGATCCAAACAAAGCCTTAGGGTCTTGTTAGGATCAAAATAAAAAAGTAAGGTTTAGGGTTACCTGACTCCCGTGAAAGCTCAAAAGTATTTTCCTGCCTTCTTGGAGATCCGCCAGAAAACCTGTAAAAATGGTGGGGGTGGTCCCACCGTATAGAATCGGGTGCAAGAATAAGTAATCTGTATGAAATATTAATTCTCTCAATTAGAACTAGAATTTCGTACCTGATTTATGAAGATTAATCCCCTTTATATAGCTGTAAATTAGGGTTTCAGACCCGTATTAGAAATTAGATTCCTATTATGTTTGGTAATTCCACTTACCTTATCTCATTATTTACTTGCACCCCAAGACTAGGAATCATCGTATGATTTACCTTATTAATACATTCCCTTATTCAATTAAGGTTTTCGTACCTCCTTAATTAATCTGTCGTATTGGGCCGTTACCGTATTGGGCTCAGTAGGAATTTATTCCTCTTATTATTTAGGCCTACATGCCCTAATTTAGATCCAATCTGATCCACATAATAACCAAATAATATTCAAATAATATTAACCGGGTCCACTCTTATTTTTGGGCCCCCTACATTTGCCCCCTATTTTCGAGTTAATTGATTTCCCGGAAATACGATTCGTTTCGTACCAAAAATAGGCTTTACTGCCAAATTTTTTGATCCATTGACCATCCTCCTAGGCATGGGCGCCTAGGAGGCTTCTCTTGGAGCCAACTTGGTATTTTTTAAAATTTAGTTGAGATCTCCCTAGGCGCTAGGCGCCTAGGAGACCTGCTCTTCTCCTACCTTGGTGTGCATAAGTACTCCCATGGAATTCCCTAGAGAGTGTGGTGCCTAGGAAGCCTCCTACTTCCTATACTTGGTGTTTTTAAGTAATCCTATGTGTACTCCTAGGCACTAGGCGCCTAGGAAGCTTACCACATTCACTGCTTGGCGGTTTGAAGAGATTCAAGGGTATCCTCATGGAACTAGGCGCCGAGGAAACTTTTACTTCCCATACTTGGCATGCCTATGAGTTTGTGGGAGTCTCCCTAGGAGTTAGGCGCCTAGGAGGCTCCCCTTCCATCACTCAACGTGTTTGGTGTTGTTTTGGTGCTCTCATAGACTTATTAATACCTAAGAGGTTCCCCTGAAGTCTACTTGATACATTTTTCAATTCTCAAATCCCCTCTTACCCATAGGCGCCTAGGGGACTCATTATTTACCACACTTGGTGGTTCTAATATATTCCAAGGGTCTCCCTAGGCTCATTGGCGCCTAGGAGACTTCCCTCTTTCATACTTGATAAGTTTTTTCCATTTCTCAAAGCTCCCCTTAAACATCTTGTGCCTAGGAAATATACTTGATAAGTTTTTTCCATTACTTGCTATATTTTTACCTCATTCTCCGTCAAGTTGTTATCCTGTTACCCCCTAGGCGTGTGGCACCTAGAAGGTATCACACAACCCCTACTTGGCAGTTTAAATCTCTCAAAACACTCCTCCTAGGCACTAGGTGCCTATGAGGTTTTATTCCACCTTAACTTGGCTTTGCAGATACTCTTTCAACACTTTCCTTAGACTATGGGTGCCTAGGAAGTCTCATTTTATCTACTTTGGCGTTTTGCTAAGGTTTTAAGGCTATCCCCTAGGCCATTGGCGCCTAAGAATCATATTCATCACCACTTTGGTGTTCTAACTAGAAAGTCATTTGTTCCCCTTGACCTATGGTTGTCTGGAAACCCTAATTCCTCCCTTCTTAGAGTATTTCACCCAAGAGGTGAGCGTATTTCAATATCCATGGAGCCTCCTTGGCCAAATGAGCTACTATCCATTCTATTCGGGACTCATTGGAGTATGATAATTCTCTTTGACGTGTACGTCTAAAGACTATATTCCACCCAACCTATATGATTTAGGGTTATCATAGAGGTCTATCCTAGTTGTTTATATACAGGAGACCCCTTCTTTACCTAGCAAAGTTCGTCTGACAGCCTATCTAGGGTTTATAATCGTACTGAACAATTGCTATTTTGAGTAGTCTAAGCGGCACATCTTCCCACGTGCCTTGAACTTCCAAGTCTATATAAACCCCATTGGAATGAGGATCCCCTCACTCTTAATCTTCTACTATCTCTCTACTATATCTCTCTAGATTTCTTCCTTAGAACTCTCATAAGAAATGGCAGATCGTATCCCCCCAAAGAAGAAGTCCAAGAAGTACTCCTTCTCAGGTAAGCTCTAAACTCATTTTTAACAACTAAGAAGTTCAAATAATTTTCATATATTGTTTACCTTTTATCCATGTAGTTCATAATGAGCTTGCCCGAATCCAAAGGGAAGCTCGGTTAGCTTCTACTCCGAACCTTCCAAGAAGAGAACCAGAGGTTCTCCACCCAAATCAGCTCTTCCTCCTACTGCTCCTCCTTCTTCTTCCAGCAGTGCTCCCTTCCAAGGAATTGGTCATTCAGCTTAGGTGACTCCGTAATTAAGGACAACGAGTTCGCTCAAGAATGGTCTTGGGGTTCCATAACCCCTCGGGACAAGACAGACATTGTGTACAACTCTCAGCCCGACAATGTTAGGGCTCACGACGCTCAAGCTGTAGTGTCGGTAAGATCCTCCCTTGTCTTCAAAAATCATATACTTCTGATGTCTTTTAATGATTTTTTTTCTTTTAGGTCAACTGCTACTTTCAAGCGGCAATGCATCATGTCCGCTTCTTGGAATCAACTCTCCAAGGGAAGGAGAAAGATATTGAGCTCCTTCAAGATGAGCTTTCTCGTACTGATGGAAGTCGACAGACGCTTCAGACTGATAACTCCCGGCTTATGAACGAGGTGAATAACCTCCAACATCAAATTCATGAGGCTCGGACCGAAGTCATCCGTGACTTCGTGAGATCTCCGTACTATGACTATAAGAAGGAGATGACTGCTAGGAGGAGGTTTTCTTCCATCTACCACGGTGCCTGGGATGAGTTT
Organism: Eryngium alpinum; assembly: GCA_032274865.1. NCBI lineage: Eukaryota > Viridiplantae > Streptophyta > Magnoliopsida > Apiales > Apiaceae > Eryngium > Eryngium alpinum. The sequence continues at coordinate 9,416 of JAUEJK010169532.1, forward strand.
GTGAACTGTGTTGAGAAGATGCATCCCAGCATTGATCTCTCTGATTGCAAACCTCAAGTTCCTAAGAGTCCTTATGTTGAAGAGACAGACGAGGAGTTTGACTGGCAGAGCTTGGATGACTTATCGGATGAGAATGCTTCCTCCTCAGTGGAAGAGGATGACGACAATGATGATGATGGAGATGGCGGTTCTAGAGCTTTGATAGCGATACCCGATTCAGTGAGTAGTCCTATAAACTCCCTCGTTGATCAACTCAACTTAGACTTAGACGAGGAGTGAGGAGAGTTCAATTATTATACTTGTAATCGAAGATATTTTATTAATGAATGAAAACTTGTTTACTATATTCTCAAACTTACATCATTACTGATAATATCTACGTAAACTAGTAATATGGCAAGCATGAGGCAACTCCTCTCCTCCGAGAGTTTCTAAGTGATAAGAACCTAATCCCAAAGTTATCTTCACATGATAAGGTCCCTCCCAATTTGGGGACAACTTTCTCTTCTCCTTTCCTGAAGCTTCTAATATTCGAAGCACTAAATCCCCATTAACAAAGGATCGCTTCTTAACTCTCATATTGTAGTAAGCAGAGGTCCTTTGCTTATACTCCATTATGCTATGAGCAGCCTCCTCTCGTTTCTCCTTAATTAGATCAGTCTCCATCCTTAGCAATTCCTCATTTTCGCTCTCGTTAAAATTCTTTATTCTTGGCGCCTGCAAAGCCAAGTCCACCGGGATAACAGCCTCCACTCCATATACCAAAGAGAATGGAGTTTCTCCTATAGAATCTCATGGAGTAGTCCTGTAGGACCATAAAACATTTAACAATCGCTCCACCCAAGCTCCTTTAGCATCATCTAATATCTTCTTTACTCCGTCTAGAATAATCCGATTGGCTCTCTCCACCTGTCCGTTGGCTTAAGGATGCGCCACTGTAGCAAATCGTAATTCAATTGCCCATTCCCTGTAATAGTTCTTGAACTCAATGCTATCAAACTGCTTGCCATTATCAGCAACAATAATTAGAGGCACCCCATATCTACAGATGACGTCCTCTCATAGGAAACTAATCACGTTAGCAGAAGTGATTTGTGCCAACGGTCGAGCCTCGATCCACTTTGTAAAGTCATCAATGACCACTACCAAAAATTTCCTTTGTCCAGAAGCAGGATGGAATGGTTCTAATATGTCAATGCCCCACACAGCGAAAGGTAGACGTGATGTTATATAAGTAAGTTCATTAGGAGGTTGTCGTGGCACAGATGCAAACTTCTGACATTTGTCGCACTTCTTCATATAGTCCATGGCATCTCGTTTCAAAGAAGGCCAAAAGAATCCTTGCAAATTCATAATGTTCTTTTAGTTCCAAGTTTACGTGAAAATTTACTTAGTTTGGGCCAGTTATTGGAGAATGGATA
>JAUEJK010169641.1:0-10836 GCA_032274865.1 Eryngium alpinum
AGACTCATCGCAGTGGACGCCACAGAGGGGAACGACACAATAACCGAGGACCCCCACAGATCAATCCTCCACCAAACAACCCTTAGCCCAACAATCCTCAAGGTGCAGTACCAGTCCCAGCTGCTCACTTACAAGTGGTTCCTTACCAGCAGAACCCACCTCAGCCCGTGCAAGGGGCAGGACCTCAGCCTCCGCATGAAATGACGCCAACTGAAAGGGCATTGCTGGCCAGAATCAGGGACTTGGAGTCCAAGATTGAGTTTTTCGAGGACTATGAACAAAGTGAATCACCGTTCACGCAAAGGCTTGAGGCCACACCCAAGCCAGCAAAGATCAAAACCTTGCCAGTCAAATTCTACAACGGGTTGACAAGCCCTAACTCCCATGTTCAATATTATGAGCAGCTGTTCAGCATGCAAAACTTCGATGACCTCGTAAAGTGCAGGCAGTTCGCCTCAAGTCTCCAAGAAGTAGCCCAAGAATGGTTCGCAGAGTTAAGGCCTTGAAGTATCGACAGTTAGGATGACTTTAGGAAGGCCTTTCTCACAAGGTTCCGGGCTAACAAGCCCCACCTGGTGCACACCGTTTCCTTGGAGGCCGTATACCAACATTCCAATGAGGACTTGGATTCTTACATCCGAAGATTCAAGGCGGCAGTCAACCAAGTCCGAGTGCTGGATGAAACAGAGGCTTTGAGCATATTTCGCAGGGGAGTGGATTCTTACAACTATGAGAAATATGCCCTTGAGCTCATCAAAAGGAGACCCAAGGACTTGGCCGGCGCGTATGCCTTGGCCTCCAACCACATCTCCGACACTCAGGTCCCGTCAGGCATCAGAGGAGCAAGATACAAACCATCCAGGCCAATCGAGGAACTCCTAGCAGCAGATCCCTCAGTTCAACACGCAATTGGAAACCCTCCAACTCCTCAAGCCATGGACGTTGCTGCTGCACCAGAGCAAGCCCCGGGCACAAGGACCGTTAGCTACCAAAAGGAGAAATAAGGAAAGTACAAGGGCTAAGCCCACCTCACAGTCCATACAGCAACCAGGCCAGATCAGACAGAGGCAAAAGCAAGTAAGCCACCACGACCTCCCAAAGCAAACAAAGAGTCCAACTGGACATTGCTCATAAACCAAGAGCCACAATCCTTCAGATAGTAAGAAGTCAGCCTGATCTCTAAGAAACTCCAAGGCCGATGTAGGGCCCAAAAGAAAAAAGGGATCAGACGAAAAATTGTGCATACCATAATGACGTAGGCCATCATACTGAGGATTGTTACGCTATGAAGATATTCCTCGAAAAATTGGCCAAGGCCGGAAAGATTAACACCCACATATCCGCTCAGCCCCCTCAGACCACAACGCCAATAATGTCATCACCTTCAGCGACGCTGATTATGAAGGGGCAAGCAACCAGAGTTCCAACGCATTGATAGTCACCGTTGAAGTGGCTGGAAACTACGTCCATAAAACCTTCATCGACAATGGCTCCTCGGCCGATGTACTATACCTACACACCCTCAACCGAATGGAACTCAGACAGCATCAAGTGGAACCCTGTTATGGAAAGAAGTTGTATAGCTTCGCGCACCACGAAATACCTGTCATTAGGACTATCACGCTACCAGTCACCTTTGGCACTGCCCCAAAGCAAACAACACACATGCTTCTATTCCATGTTGTCAACGCAGCGTCCTCTTACAATGCGGTCCTCGGAAGGCCTAAACTGATTCAGCTGAGGGCCATCACATCAATCACCCACCAAAAAGTAAAGTTCCCCACACCTTATGGAATTGGAGAGCTGAAGGCAGCCCCCGAGGTAGCCAGACAGTGCTACGGTGATGCGATTGCATTGGGAGAAACCAAAAGAGAAAACCATGAGAAAGCAACAAGAAAGCCCAAGGCTATCGCCCAATCAAAGAGAGCAGCAAAACGCAAGGCCCATCACGAGTCGTTGGTCAAGGCTAGGGCCAAGAAGCAAAGTACAGAAGAAAATGTAATGATGATCGAAGAGGCTCCGGCACAGCAACGCCAGCCTGAGGATTTTGTGATTGAGCTATTTCCGGACGCTAACACCAGCCCTATGGCATTGCCAGCCGAGGAGACCGAGCAGATAGCCCTCACAGATGGCCAAGAGGACAAACAGGTGACAATAGGCAAGAACCTCGGCCCTCAGCGCGAGCCCATAATCAAACTCCTCAGGGAGTATGCTGATATCTTTGCCTGGAGCGCGGAGGTCATGCCAGGTCTGAGCCCCTCAGTGGCCATGCACAGGCTCAATGTCAACCCGTACCATAAACCAGTCAAGCAGAAGCGCAAAAACTTTGCACCAGAAAGGCAGAAGGCAGTCGACGAAGAAGTTGCAAAGCTCCTTCAGGCCAATATTATAACAGAGATTCAGTACCCAGATTGGCTAGCCAACGTGGTAATGGTAAAGAAAGCAAGTGGAAAATGGCGTATCTGCATCGACTACACAGACCTCAACAAATCTTGTCCTAAGGACTCTTATCCACTACCAACAATCGACCAGCTCATTGACGTCACCTCAGGACACAAACTCCTCAGCTTCATGGACGCCTATTCTGGCTACAACCAGATCCCTATGGCACCTGAGGACATCGCTAAAACGGCCTTCATCACTCATAGAGGGGTTTATGCCTACAAGAAGACACCGCTTGGGCTCATCAATGCTGGAGCCACAAATCAAAGAATGATGGATAAGATATTCAAAAACCAATTGGGCAGAAACATGAAGGTGTACGTAGATGACATGATCGTTAAGTCCATGGAAGAGGGCCAACATGTCATAGACCTGAGGGAATGCTTTGAAAACCTCAGGAAGCACGGACTCAAGCTTAACCCAGCCAAATGCACTTTTGGCCTGAGGGCGGGAAAGTTCCTCGGTTATCCGGTCAGCAGCCGAGGCATTGAAGCCAACCCAGACAAGATTAAAGCAGTACTTGAGATGAAGCCGCCGAGGACACAGAAAGAAGTCCAAAGGCTGAATGGCAGGTTGGCAGCCTTAAGAAGATTTATCTCCAAACTCGCTGAGAAAAGCCTACCCTTCTTCGAAACACTGAAAGGCGCTAATGACAGCAAGTCATTCACATGGATACCGCAGTGTCAGCAAGCCTTTGATGCCATCAGGGCTTACCTGACCTCACCTCCTATATTGGCAAAGGCAACCCTGGAAGAACCTCTATTTGTCTACCTCTCAGCCGGACCCTTAGCTATCAATGCAGCTTTAATCAAAGAAGAAGATGGCCTACAGAAACCCGTCTACTATGTCAGCCAGACACTCAAAGATGCAGAGACAAGGTACCCAAACTTGGAGAAGTTCGCCGTAGCCCTTGTGACAGCTAGCCGCAAGCTGAGGCACTACTTCCAAGGGAGGCAAATCAAAGTGCTAACTGACCAGCCGCTCAAGAAAGTACTTCACAAGCCTGAAGCCTCTGGTAGACTGGTCAACTGGGCCATCGAGCTCAGCCAATTTGACATCGAATACATACCGCGCACTACCATCAAAGTACAAGCCCTGGCAGATTTCATAATGGAGTGCACATTCCCAGACGAGGTTTCAATTCAAAGACAACCTGAAGAACAGCCTCAAGAGACAATTGAAGGGGTACAGAAAGGAAGACCAACATTCTTAGCAAGGGTCAGTCCTGAATGGACCCTATTCGTAGATGGATCGGCGACCCAAGAAAGGAGCGGAGCAGGGATAATACTCACAAGCCCAGAAGGTTTCCAGATCAAACAAGCACTAAGGTTCAGTTTTAAGGCCACCACCAACCAATCAGAGTATGAGGCTTTACTTGGTGGCCTCAAACTTGCTAAGAACCTTCAAGTTCAGAGCCTACATGCCTACTCCGACTCCCAGCTGGTTGTCCGACAAGCGGATGGGGAATACACAGCCAAAGACCCCACAATGGCTAAGTACCAGAAGCTTGTCCAGCAAGTCATCCAACAGTTCAACAAATTCAAGTTACAACAGATAGAAAGGGACGACAATGCCATAGCTGATGCACTTTCCAAGCTGGCCACCTCAGACCTAGAACATCTCGAAGGGGCAGTATACTTAGAATTTCTAGAGAGGCCCAGCATTGAGGCAGCCTCCGAGGTCATGGCCATTGATGGGGGTGAACCAAATTGGATGACCCCATACTTTGACTACCTCGAACAAGGCACTCTACCTGAGGACCCCAAGGCAGCAAGACTACTGAAATACAAAGCGGCGCACTTTTGCATCCTTGACGGCATCCTCTATCGCAAAGGCTTCCACGCCCCACTCCTCAGATGCCTCGGCCCCGAAGACATTGCCTATTGCCTCAAGGACATCCATGAAGGCAGCTGTGGAGACCACATGGAGGGCAAAGCCTTAACACATAAACTACTGAGGCAAGGATACTATTGGCCAACGCTCTTCTAAGACTCCATGGCTTATGTAAAGAAGTGTGCCCAGTGTCAATACTTCAGCAACGTCCCAAAGCAAGCCCCAGCAGCACCCTCGTCCATCATGTCTCCCATCCCATTCTCCAAATGGGGGATTGACCTCATGGGACCGTTCCCCAAGGCTCCAGGAGGCCTCCTTTTCGTCATTGTAGCGGTGAACTACTTCACAAAATGGGCAGAAGCAAAAGCACTAGCTAAGGTCACCGAGGATAAGTGCATCGACTTCTTTCGGAAACACGTGCTCATGAGATTTGGCATCCCGAAGACAGTCGTCTCAGATAATGGTCCTCAGTTTGTTGGCCACGAGTTCGAATACTTCTTGGAGCAACACAACATCGGCCATGGCAAGACATCCGTTGCCCACCCACAATCAAATGGGCAAGTAGAGGTCACCAATAAAACCCTGCTGAGAGGGCTGGAGAAACGCCTTGAGGATGCCAATGGAAAGTGGGCCGAGGAGCTGGACCATTGCCTTTGGGCCTACCGCACCACCCCCAGGGTCACTACTGGAGATACACCATTCCGCCTGGCTTATGGCACCGACGCCGTGCTCCCTACCGAGATTGGCACTCCAACCTTCAGGGTCATCAACTACGATGAGGAGACCAACACCGAAGGGCTGAAGATAAACTTAGACCTGATCCATGAAGTTCGAGACCAAGCCCTCATCAGAATGGCAAGTTATAAGCAGAGGACGGATAACTTCTTTGCCAAGAAGGTGAAGCCCAGACATTACAAAGTAGGAGACCTCGTCCTCAGGGCCACTGAGGTGACTGACCGCGAACACCAAGGCAAGATCTCTCCCAACTGGGAAGGCCCATATCGAGTCACCGAAGTTCTCAGGCCAGGCACCTACAGGTTGAGCAACATGGACAGAAGCCCGCTCCAAAACACCTGGCATGGCGTCCGCCTTCGCAAATTCTTTCAGTAGTTTATAGAAGTAACAGGCCTCGGCCTCTTTTGTGGTCCTCGGCTGATTATGCTTCACCCCGAGGAACCAGTAGAAATTACCAGTCTAGCTAATTGACGAAAACATCATAAGTTTGGCCACATCAACCGCCAACATCTTTTGTAACTACTCAGGCCAACGACCATGGCCAAACTTATTAATGAAATTTCTGATTTACACTTTTCATTATTAAGTATCCACCTTCACAATTACAGAAACGATGTCAACAATAAAGACTTAGGCCACATTAACAGCGTAAAGCCATTGCCATAAAGCCTCGGCTAACAGCACAGCCGAAGGCTACCACTTTGTAAAATATTTTTATATACAGAAAAATAAATATTTTATCTTTTCATTTCCCCAAGGACCAGTCCTCGGGGAGAAAGCCTCGGCTAACAGCACAGCTGAAGGCTACCACTTTGCAAAATATTTTTATATAACAGAAAAATAAATATTTTGTCTTTTCATTTCCCCAAGGACCAGTCCTCGGGGAGAAAGCCTCGGAAAAGTAAGTATTTTGTATCGTCATTTCCTTTTTAATTTTTTCTCGAGGACCAACCCTCGGAAGAAAGCCAAAGACTTTAACTTGCAAGATACTTCAAACACAGAATATTAATACAAATGCAAACATTAGAACACTAAAGCGACAGTTTATACAAAGCAAGTCTTTTAGTTACACAAGACGAAGACTAAAAAGAAAACTACGAAGCACTAGCCCTATTAATGGCTGCCTTCTTCTTGGCCTCCTCAGCAGCCTTCTTCCTGGCCTCCACAGCCTCCTTCCTCTGCTGCTTCAGCTTCGCCTGGTAGAAGGCAGTGCACGTCTCCACATTGTGCTTGGAAGGATCCAAAGTGGTGCCTTCACCTACAAAGTCAAACGCCTCTCTCACCCCACGGTCATAAGAGTTCTTCAAGCTGGTCCTGAAACTCTTCTTATAACCATCAGAAGCAAGATACTTGGGCACAGCATCCCTTTCAGCCTGGGTAAGAGTGCCCACAACACCGAGACCAACCCCAGCAAGTCTCCTTTTTTCATCGGCCCCATCCAGGCAAGCTTCTTGGGCCCTCGCCTTCAGGTTCAGATATTGCCCCTCCAAGCTATGGCGTTGAAGCTCAACCTCTTGGGCCTTATCGTCAGCCTTCCTCAATACCTCTTTCAGCTGAAGATTCTCGGATGATATCTGCTCCATCCGGGCAACTGCCTTCTCACAATCTCTCTGTTTGCTCTGCATAAGGCCTTCAAGTTCAAAAACCTGCTTAGCCGAGATAGCAACCTGACCGCTGAGTTACCGAGAGTGGGCTTGAGCTTGCTTCAAGGTGCTGGTTGCTTCTTTCAGCTGCCTATCTCTTAGCAAGAGATTATTGCACATTATATTCCCCGCCACATTCGCCTAGAAGAAACAAGAAATGTCAGAACCAACAAAACCGAGGACTAACACTTAAAAAACAAAAACTGGAACGATATCAAAGGCTTACCTGCCCTTGAGCCCGATGCCAAGCATCGACCAAATCACGGGTCCTCTTATCCTCAAAGAATGTCAAATCTTGAGGTAGGGCAAAAGCGTTGAAGGCATCAACTGGGGTGGGCCCCGAGATAAAAAAGTCGCCATAAGTCCGCATGTCATGCATAGACCACCCTTCGGGCCCCTGAGGAGGAGTTGGCAGACACTGGGGAGGACGAGCTCCATCAGCAACGCTCCCAACCCCTATGGCCATGTCCCCAAACTTCTCGGCCAAACCGGTAGGGTCCCCAGAAGCCTCAGCTCTTTCCATCCCTGAAGGGCCAGTAGCATTAACATCCGCAGGAGGAGGCTCGGAATGAGGTAGCTCCTCACCCTCGGGATGAGACCCGTCCTTGGGAATAGCACTGTCTTCGACCTGGGGAACTTCGTCCCTTTCTAGCTCAGCCCCATCCTCATCATCCGAGCTCACATCAACAGCCTTAGGCCCTCGGCTCTGAACTTCCTCTTCTTGCTCAGACCGAGCCCTTTTACCCCTCTTCGCAATACTCTTCTTTCGGCGCTTCCTGCTGACCAAAGGCTCATCATCTTCCGCGTCCTGCTCTCCAGAATCACCCTGGACCCCAGCCTCGGGCTGCTGCGGATCGGCCTCAGCTTCAGCCTCCTCATCACCCTCGGCGCTCCCAGTAGGTTCAGCTTCGGCAGCAGGAGCGGCGCGAGAGACAACGCCCTCAGTAGGCCCATCAACAGAATTGTCCTAAAAAATGTTCATCATCAGCTCATACTCGTCCTGGTCCATACTGTAGATCTGCGCGTACCTGATCAAACACACTGTAAACCAAATACACAACTTCAGTAACAGGTACAAAATCTATCACGCATAAATACAAACATAAAGTCTACGGAAACAAATACGCATGACAACAACTTATAGTAATGGCTCCAAAGCCATTCCGAAGACTTAAAGATGCCTTTCTCCATTTTGCCTCGACCCTCAGACTCCCCAACAAAGGCCCTACCAATGCTAAGAGCGGTGTCCTTTATCTTCGGCACTTTGGGCTTCATGACATTTCGGCTATAATGGGACAAAAACTCCAAGTCCCTGCCTTCAAAAAATAGCCACTCAAAGTGCCACCCCTTGCATAACGAGGGGTTCTTCACAGGCTTCTCCCCGAACAACTTCCTATTCCTCCAATGGACCTCGAATAGGCCTCGGGACTGGCCAGACTCTTGGACCCTAAAGAAGGCAAAAAATGAGCCCAATGTCGGCTCATGCCCCATCTCCTGGCACCGAGAAAGATACCATATGATCAGACGCATTCCATTTGGGATAACTTGCCCAAGCGCGATCTTCAGTTCGTCCCTAAACAGGGCCAGCAAAAATTTGTGCAGCGGCAGCTGAAAACCAGCTTTAAAAAGGTGGACCGGTAGACCTACCCAAACCTGCTTCCTGCCAGTGAGCCTATCGTAAGTCACCGGCCTCTGAAAAATCCTCTCTTCAGGCTTCGGATACCTGAAGAGGAACTCGGGCGGGATCTCAAAACCCCTCCTGAACACCGCCATATACTTCTGAACATACCGGGACTCCATCCATAAATGGCTATACAACTTCTGATCATAAAAGCACTCAGCCAATCTATCATCATCTACCGCATAAGGCCTAATGCCGGCCTCAGCAAACTCGGTGCTCCTATCCGAGTAATACGACGCCACATCTATAGGTTTGTTCTTCGGAAGGCCCGCGAACACACTTGGAAAAGCCCTCCAACCTTGCCGGGCACTATACGGAGCTCGATGGACCTCTTCTGAGGCCACTAATTTCATATCCAGTGGAGGGACAACCGTCCTAATAATATAGTCAGCACTGGCCCCGGGCACCGCATTTAGGGGCGGCGCAACTAAAGGCTGAGGACCAACCGCCGCCTCGGTCTCGGGAGCTCTACCCTCCACAAAGTCCTCGGTGGTCTCAACCCGATCTCTAAGGGCATCAGCACCGGCCGAAGTCGAGCCGACGAAAAATCCGTGGCAACGTGACATTGGGCCTGAGCAAGATAAGTCTGCGCACAGTACAAAGAGCTATAATTAGACCTCGGGAGCAACCCCTCTAAGCCCTAGTGCTTAGGCCCAAAGCCAAAACGAAAAAGGTGAGGAAAATGCTAACTGCAGATCCTCGGCCGCTAACAGTAGCAGCTAAGGATCAAACAAGTAAAAACTACACTAACAGGTCCATTTTGGAATCAAAGGGCAAAATATACAAAAAATATGCAGAAATACGAAGAACACGAAGAACATTCATGGCTGAAAAAACAAAAATGAATGGACTTCGCGCTAACCCACGGCCAAAATCGAAGGTGTTATACAAAAAACGTACCTTTCGATGTGAAGAACAAAGTTCTAAAGTCAAATCGGCAAGATCAATGCCCAAATCCTCAGCACAAGACGCCAAAGAAGCTATTGTTCTCCAATAGTTATCTCTCCCCTCTGTAAGTGCGAAAAGTAAAAAGTAAAAATGAAAACTATATCACTATATATAGAGCCTCACACGCCTCTCCAAGAGAATGACGTGGCTCATTAATAACCACACACTCCCTACACGTACCCCACCACACGGTTTACGAACCATTTTCAAACAGCTAATATCATTTGAATTTAATACATATAATTATACACAATTATATGCATTAAATTCAAAATCAAATTTCCAAGAAAACACAACGTTTCCCCATAAAAGACAACTGTTCATCAACAGTACATTATGGAAATGAAAAGCCACCAAAACACGTGGCATAACTTCAAAAGTTTACACCTTTGAGACAATACTTATGTACCCACAAACATTGTCCCGAAGGGCATAACTTCAAAAGTTTACACCTTTGAGACAATACTTGCGCACCCACAAGCATTGTCCCGAAGGGAATAACTTCAAAAGTTTACACCTTTGAGACGATACTTGTGTACCCACAAGCATTGTCCTGAAGGGCATAACTTCAAAAGTTTACTCTTTAAGATAATACTTGTGCACCTACAAGCATCGTCCCGAAGGGCATAACTTCAAAAGTTTACACCTCTGAGACAATATATGTGTACCCAAAAGCATTCTCCCGAAGGGCATAACTTCAAAAGTTTACTCTTTGAGACAATACTTGTGCACCCACAAGCATCGTCCCGAAGGGCACAACTTCAAAAGTTTACACCTTTGAGACAATACTTGCGCACCCACAAGCATTGTCCTGAAGAGCATAACTTCAAAAGTTTACACCTTTGAGACAATACTTGCGCACCCACAAGCATTGTCCCGAAGGGCATAACTTCAAAAGTTTACAACTTCGAGACAATACTTGCGCACCCACAAGCATTGTCCCGAAGGACATAACTCCAAAAAACTTACAGCACAAACAACTTACTCCCCCATCCCGCTAAAGCGCCATGAGGGAGTGGGGGGCAAATGATAGGATATGGGACCAAAAGGCCCAACATCCCCACAAAATATATAAAACCAGCCCAAATGCAAGGTTGAAGCCCAGACCTCGGCCGAGCCTCGGAACCCGGCCCCAGGTCCTCCAAAGGCTTCGGGAGCCTCGGGACCTTAGAACTCAAACCACGATCCTCGGAAGGCCTCGGGATTACAACCTCGAAGTTATGGCCTCGAGGCTTCGGATCAGTACATGAGCCCTCGGGCTGACGTGCCAGTTCGACCTGGCCCACGTCAGCCGACAGGCTCTCAGAAAGGACAGACCTTTTTAGCACATGTCCCCAGAAAAGACAAGAACACAGAGTTGACCACCACTTTCCAACAACCATATCTTATGTCAGTGTCAGAAAGGCTGACTCCCAAAATAAAACAAGAGACACTACAAAATAAAATAACGGCTACAGAGCCACCAGAAAGTGACAGATGTCCCTATAACTAGGGGACAAAAGGCACAACCAGCCAAATAATAGCTAACAGCCTCTCATGAGGTGACAGCTGTAA
>JAUEJK010169854.1:0-10835 GCA_032274865.1 Eryngium alpinum
ATTAACAATATGCGACGGGGCTATTTGTGACGGATTCAATCCGTCACTTTTGGTACTATATGTGACGGATTTTTTGTAAAATATCTGTCACTTGTAGCCCTTTTTGTTGTAGTGACATTGATCACGCATCTCTCTTTTGATTTACTTTATCATATAATCCAACAAAGATACATATATCCATTTCAGGGGTTGGTTTCAAATGAGATCCGAATTCCAGCATATGATTTGGTTGTTGTAAATTTCAAACTTTAATTATAAACAAATTTTTTTCTTATTTTACCTCAGAAACCCTAGCCTAGATCTCAACGATAAATATGAGGCTCTGGCTAGATTATGTTAAATTAGTCTGATTGATCTATAAAACAGTCTTATATAAGTGATCAGACAAAAAATATTTCTAATATTATCATAAATTATATTCTTATACAAAAATTTCTAATAGTTTTAACAATTTCATTAACTGATGCCAATATATAAACTGTCAGTCATATTAAAAGTCTTATAATGTATTAAGAGACCCAAAAAATTATAAATAGGGTTGTAAATACACTACTTTCTAATTTCTGTTTACAGATTATAGCACTACAAGAAAAAGTCCGAGTTCCCACGAAGAAATCTGTACGAAGTTGTGAAAAACAGTCGGAAATGTGCTTTTTTCTGACAGAAAATTCTTTGGGTTTTATGCCCGTCAGAAAGTACTCTTTTGTTGGAAAAACCTTTTATCTAGCAGATTGTTCTGTAAGAAACTCTATGAGAACTTCACCTAGTCTGGTGCAATAACTGTGGGCCCGAAATATTTCTACAGAAGTTCAGTCAGTATTGTATGGACAGCTGGGAAGGTCTGTGGGAAACAGCTTTGGTCACAAATTCTGTGAGAAAGCTGCCTAGTTTTTGATGGAAGTGTTTCTGTCAATCTTATTTCGTGGGAACTCAGGATTATCCTTGTAACTCCTAACTATCTAACTTCCAACTCCAAGTGCCAATATTATGAGTTGTTGTCAGGCATATTTAGTAGATATAAAAATCCTGATTATATATATATGCCTCCATCCTGAGAAGTTACCTTGAATATCTTAATAAGCTAACTGTTAGAAAACATCTCACTCAAAACCTTAAGATGTCAGATTTTCATAAAACTAAATGACTCATATCTTTAACATTTCACCTCACTCGTAAGTCCACTAATGGGGTAAGAGTAGATTACCTACCACAAACTCATTAAAGAGCAACAAATAAACCTGTTCAAATTAAATTGAGAATATTAGGATGATGAAGTTAATCTGAGAGCTCCATCAAAACCAAGCTCTGGTGCGTGTTAGAAGTTTGGGTGAGATGATTTCTAACACTAACACTTCCAACCCTGCCTCATCGAAAATGACTTTTGTTAATGGAAATAAGGATGGATAAGAAGATGGTAGGAAGATTGGATTTTATATCAAGCAAAGAAGGTAATTATGTACTCCGGCTCTTAAGAAAAGGATATGTTTGTTAGTTTCTATAATTGATAAGTTGTTATTTCTGATCTTATTATCAAACATTACAGATCAAAATTAATGTCTGTATGTGTGTATATCATATATGCATGTATATATTGTACATGACCTTTCAATTGTTGATCTAATTGTGCCTGCAGGTACCTTTATTGTGTAGGGTTTCTAAGAAGAAAATTTGATTTTTTTTTAAGGGAAAGTGATACTATCGATGTTTGAAGTTAAACGTTGCAATTGAGATTGACTTATGATTTGTATTACAGTTTTAGATGGTTGTTCATGGAATGTGATCCTTACACCCTCCTCATTGTCGGTAGTGGAGAAATTTAAATATTATAAGAAACATGTAGAAGGATGAGATGTATGCCTAAAATTATCTTATACTACCTCAATCCTAATAGATTGTTAACGTATTCTATTTTGTGATGTGTCCAAACCAAATGTTTACAATTCAGTAAAACGGAGGGAGATTATTTTACTTGTATGGAGGAAATTTGTTTCTAAACTGTGTAATTTGTCCTCTGTACTTTGGTTTATAAAAGGAGCAAAGAAAATAAATTAAGGGCTGAGTTACATATAGTAACTTCTAAGAGTGTTCTTCTAGTATCCCTTTGAATTTGAATTAAAATTATATATGAAAAGTGTTAGATATTCAACAGTATTTTTTTCAAGTGTTTCAGCTTCCTATAAAATTTATATATATATTTATTATTTTTTATTTAACGATGGTATTTGCCTATCCTAATAAAAAGATAGAACTTGGAGAAAAAGTTTAAGCCTAGAGGTTTGATTCTTTACTTGCATTTTGTCGGATCCTTTATCGTTTCCTACTAGACCATGAGTCTGAAGTCTGAACCATCATCACCATATATGGATAAGGGGAGCTCTGCTGCCTTCGGAACTCTCTTCACTAATTTACTATCAGGCCAGTTCGTTGTATCTGCATTCTGTCCATCCAGACCATGCTTGTTTAGCCACATGAACAGAAGCGCAAATCGACGGATTCTCGCAATTTTATTAACATTGTGGTTGTTTTTGTAACTGTTCAGGACGGTTATATATGTACTTGATTCATTGAGAGGATTCAGTAAATTTGCAACAATTTCATGGTAAAGCTAAAAATATATTGTCAACTCCCCATTAGAAGGTAAAATAAAAAAGTTTATATATTACCACTTTTGTGTAATTTGGTTAAAAACATGTGTCTGATATAAGAAGTATCAGAAATAATGAAAGTCAATTACAATGGTAAAATTTAATATACTCCTAACCTGTACTGTATAAGATTTATTATTTGTATTGAAAATTACAATATTCCATATCCTATAATAATAACCTTCTATTGAAAATGGCAATAATCTAGAGAACAAATGAAATAATCCCAAAACTAACAGATGGTAATACAATCTTAGTTAACCATTTAGTTTTATAATATAGTACTTTGAACATCATAATTCTATAAGAATAAAGAGTTTTCAATCACTGTACATTATGACAAATAATTAATTGAATCGTAACTATGTGTTTCTAAATTGTCTAATTAAGAGCATAATTGTTTCTAAATTGCAACTATGTGTTACTAAATAATTAGGAGATCTTTTTCTTGATCTCTCGGACTTGATTGTTACATCCTCATTCCTACGTCTTCTTTCCTACGTCTTCTTGATCTCTCAGACTGATGGCTACCTCCTCGTTCCTACGTCTTCTTGATCTCCCAGGCTTGATTGTTACGTCTTCGTTTCTGAGTCCTTGTTATCATTATTATTTGTGAGACCTAATCAACTCCTCCACTGCTGCTACATTTGTTGTGGTCCAGAAAGCTTTAACACTTCTGGTGGCACACATCTGTCATTTTCAAAATTGTTGCACCTGAGGGTACTAGGTTCACTACAGGAAACAGAGAATTTGCGACGGACTAAAAGTATTTTCAAAATCGTCTCGCGCCAGTGCTATTTTTAACGAGGGAAAATTCGGAAATTTTAAAATAATAAATTAACGACAGATACGGACACTTGAATCCGTCGCTAGTATGTTCAGCGTCATTGACTTTTCAACGCGCAAGAGCAAAGAAATATTAAATTAATCAACTTGCGACAGATACAACCCTCCGTCACAAGTAAACTTGCGACTGATGCTGTTGTCGGTCACAAGTTTCCACGCATTGGTGTACGACACTTCTAAGGGTACCTGGTTTCTTACCCTAAGAAAATGGCAAGTCCTTTATCTGCTGCAACAATTTTTAGGCTAAAGGATGGATACCAGTTCCACCTCAAAATGGTATCTGGTTTCTTACCAGGCTTTTCTTCAAAATGCTATGAAAATCGAGCTTGCCTACATAGATCACACAAAAATGTCACAAAACATATATTTAATTATATATATTAACATATTTGCATGATATACATATTAAACATCCTGCTAACAGTTTTGGGAGAATTATATATACACTACTTGTGGGTTAATCTAATACATAATAGTATTATACACACACAAATTACCTGACGGCTTGACAAATGATTCAAAATCCAACTAGTCTTCTTCTTCCAAATCGCCAACAGGCTTCATTTTTCAGGCAATCCTATATATGTGAGAAATGATTTTGAGGATGCCAAGTGGCTAATAGACTGAAGGCTGCAGGTTATAATTTAGCAGTAGGGTTTTGTTAGATTGTATATATAGGACATTTGGTGCTAATTGATATTATTACAGATTTTTCTTTTTTAATTATATTTTATTTTATTCCATTTTAGAAAGATTTGGATAAGTCATTTCATTTGAGCCGGCTGGCCAGGCCAGGTTTGAGTTGTATTAATCATTGGTCACGGCATATCCATGTGTGAAATATGGAGTACAAATAGTTTGATTTGTGAGTATTTGAAAAATAAAACAAGTCTTCATCCTTCTGTATCTGATGTATCCTTGAAGTCTATCTGAGCTTTTACCATAAAACAACTCAGAGCAAGTCCGATGGTTGTGCTAAAATAGCATGTTATAGCTATAATTTAGCACTAAAAGTGATTTTTTTGGGCTAAAATAGCTATATCTAATGGTAAAACGTGAAATACACTATAAAAAAAAGTAAGTTTGGTGCTATAGTATAATATAAATAATATTAGAATACAAGGTCCACTCACATACCTTGTTTCATAATATAGCACAATGCTATAGTTTGTGCTATATTTAGCACAAAGTATAGCACAATGTCACTTTGTTCAATTTTCCATCAAAGTTTAGCAATGTTAAAGTGGTACTACCTCCGTTATCAAATATAGGTCGCTTTGACTTTTGACACACGCTTTAAGGTGCTTTGACCACCTATTAAAATTTATTATTTTTAAAATTTTCCTTTTTTAAATAAAAATATAACATTTTTATTTTTATTCAGAAAAATAAAATTTTAAAAATAATAATTTTTAATAGGTGGTCAAAGTACCTTAAAGTGTGTGCCAAAAATCAAAGCGGCCTATATTTGATAACTAATGGAGTACTTTTTAGCTTTTTAGCTATATTATAGCAATAACATAACTTTTAACAACACCATAACACAATAATAAGACATTGTATAACTCACAATTTCACCATCTCAACTGGCATGTCCTGTTTTCAAAGGTATTGAAAAAGACAATAAAAATATATGGATACGGCGTAAGAAATTTGTATGCGTTACTAGTGATTCCTGCCATCTAACATATATAGTATCATATTTTTGTATTAGATTTATGTTGTTCTAAGGTGTGGGTTTTGTGCTCTTAAGAGTACTAGATAATAGACTTCTTTAATTCATGGTTTTTCTCATTATCTTAAGGTTTGAACTGTTGATTCGCCAACTTATGAAGAAAAGTAAGTATCTCATTACTCTGATAATGCTACATTTGCTTGCATCATAAGTATTTAATGATGGGCAGAGGCAGAGTAATTCAGAAGTTAAAATTAAAACTTCAGAAGTTATGAAAATACCGAACACACAAACATACTTCCTTGAAACCATGAATATATAGAATTATGCCCTAAAAGATTATATAGGACTTATACTGAGGTGCATTTGCGTTCTATGTGTTTGTCATATGATTTGTTTTAGGATACTTAAAAAGAATGTCACCTTCTTCTATATAGAAATTTTTTAGGTTTCTGATTTTGTCTTTTGTTCTATTTTTCATCCTTCAGGCTTACATCACTGGCCGAGATCATATTTGATTTCATTATATTGAAATACTGTCTTATCTAGAAATTATACGCCATTTATTGTAATAAAAGATAAATCTATTTTAGATAGACTTATTTATTAAAGGGCTTGATGCTGCTGATTTTATCTCAAATTTTAAGATTGTACAGCAAATATCACACATTGCACTATTATGCCCGAAGATTCAAATTGAACATTTATATTTGATACAGAGAAGTATATGTACTGTATAATTAATTTAATTTCACTTAAATATTATCCTCTATGTATTCCATCCCAAAACTATTCAGGCTATTCAAATGTCAAACCCAATAAACAATATTTTACATAAAATAGTTTTAGAATTGATTTAAAAAATAAATACCTTTTTCTCCTAAAATTTAACATCAAAACATCATGGTAATAATAAGATACACGGTTCATGTTCCTAATTACTGCAAATTTATTTTTAAACTATTTCATACGAGGTACAATAAGCACTTAACATATTTCTATCTACTTATATAATATGAATAGACGAGCATTTAACATGTTATACCGTCTATTACAGTCGACATTACCTTCCTTAATAATCTGCGGGTATCTTCTACATCTTTGTTCATCAAGAAGCACTTAACATATTTCTAACTACTTATATAATATCAATATACGAGCATTTAATATGTTATACAGTCTATTACAGTCGACATTATCTTCCTTAATAATCTGCGGGTATCTTTTACATCTTTGTTCATCGTTCTCAGGCTCAATTGTTACGTCTTGTCTCCATATTGTTGTCACTAAATTAAATAGTTGAGAGAGGTGATCAGTGTTACATTTATGATGGTCCAGAAAGCACAATCCCAATGGTAATACTTTTGTTGGCAATTCAGTCCCACATTATTGTAGAATCAGAGAGCTTCACTTTCTGGTGGTATCAAGATTTTTTTTTCTCCCTCCAAATATTTAATGAAAATGTAGTTATTACATTTATCATTGCAGAAGCATGTAGGTATCATTGTGCATTTTTATGTCTGAAGATTCAAAATGAACATGAAATTATTTAGTGATAACAACTCAATGATGGGTGGAGGCAGAGTGCTTTAGACAAATACAAAATACCAACTTCCTTGAAATCATGAAGACATAACGTCATGCTAAGGTTCATTTGCATTCATTTCTTAGTCATCCTCACGCTGCTTCACAGTTTGATTCCTCTTTTTATTCTGCTTCATCACTTGTCTCGTTGTCTTCTTCTTCTTCTTCTTCTGTATTGTCCACCAGTTCTGTTCTTAGATAGTTATTGAGATCTGATACATCTTTGATATGGTTGGATCTACTAAAGATCTTTACCACTGGCGCAGTTATTAGCAAGGACGTGAATTTATCCATGCAGGGGCACTTATGCAGAGAAACTGTGGCTAATGCTGGCATATTGAACATAAAAGTTGAACTGCTACTGAAAGCTCCAAGTCTTGGTAAACTACTCAGTTCAACTTTTAGCAACATATATAATGAAATCACCTTCTCACTCGTTCCCTGAGTTTCGTCATTATTTTCATCCTCTACAATTTCTTCCAACAAAGGGCATCCTGATACTTCTAATTCTTTGAGTGCGTGAAGATACTTAAAAGCAGAAAGATGGAAAAGAGTTGAGATCAATCCACATCGAACGATTTTAACCACATATAATTCTGGCATATAGCAAGCAGATATTCCAATGCTTTGGAGGTTTGGTAGATCCCAAAGAGAAATTGATTTCAATTGACAGAGGGAAATCAGAGTCTTCTCTTTACTACCATTTGCATCATCATCCTCCTCAACAATTTCTTCCAACAAAGGGCAACCTGCTACGCTTAATTCTCGGAGTATTTTAAAATTTATAGCAGCAGAATGAGTGAAAAGAGTTGAGATCAATCCACATCTAACAACTTCCACCTTGTTTAATGCTGGCATATAGCAAGCAGATATTCCAATGCTTTGGAGGTTTGGTAGATCCCAAAGAGAAACTAATTTCAATAGAGGGAGGGAAATGGGAGTCTTCTCTTTAGTACCATTTGCATCATCATCATCCTCAATAATTTCTTCCAACAAAGGGCAATCTGCTACGCTTAATTGTTGGAGTAGTTGAAGATTTATAGAAGCAGAATGAGTTAAAAGAGTTGAGATCAATCCACATCTAACAACTTCCACCTTGATTAATGCTGGCATATAGCAAGCAGATATTCCAATACTTTGGAGGTTTGGTAGATCCCAAAGAGAAACTGATTTTAACTGAGGGAGGGGAATCGGAGTCTTCTCTTTAGTACTATTTGCATCATCCTCCTCCTCAACAATTTCTTCCAACAAAGGGCAACCTGATATGCTTAATTGTTGGAGTCGTTGAAGATTTTTAGAAGCAGAATGAGTGAAAAGAGTTGAGATCAATCCACATCCAACAACTTCCACCTTGTATAATGCTGGCATATAGCAAGCATATATTCCAATGCTTTGGAGGTTCGGTAAGTCCCAAAGAACAACTGATTTCAATTGAAGGAGTGAAATAGGAGTCTTCTCATTAGCACCATTTGCATCCTCCTCCTCAACCAACTTTTCCAACAAAAGGCAGCCTGATACTTGTAATTCTTGGAGAAGTTGAAGATTTTTGAAAGAAGAATGAGTGAAAAGAGTTGAGATCAATTCACATCTATCAACTTCAATCTTGTATAATGCTGGCAAATAGCAAGCAGATATTCCGATGCTTTGGAGGTTCGGTAAATCGCGAAGAACAACTGAACCCAATTGAAGGCATGAAATAGAAATCTTCTCGTTAGTACCATTTGCATCCTCCTCCTCAATTATTTTTTCCAACAAAGGACAACTTGATACCATTAAATTTTTGAGTTGTTGGAAGCTTGTAGAAAAAGAGGTTGCGAAAAGAGTTGAGATCAATCCACATCTAACAACTTCCACCTTGATTAATGCTGGCATATAGCAAGCAGATATTCCAATGCTTTGGAGGTTCGGTAGATCCCAAAGAACAACTGATTTCAATTGAAGGAGTGAAATAGAAGTCTTCTCAGTAGCACCATTGTCATCCTCCTCCTCAACCAATTTTTCCAACAAAGGGCAGCCTGATACTTGTAATTGTTGGAGTTGTTGGAAGCTTCTAAAAACAGAAGTAGTGAAAAGAGTAGAGACACCACAATATTCAACGTGAAGCATCAGTAATCTTTTGAAGGTTAGAGGTTCGGTAAACAATGAGAGACCAGGCCAACAACAGTTACGAAGTAACAATGTTTCTAGATTCTGTAATTGAAGTTTCCATTGAGATGGAAGAAGCTGTACTTGGTTATTAATCAAGTCCGGATCTTTAAACACTTCCAGTCGCAGATTCGTCAGTTTGGAAGAGGAATGGTCATCTCCTCCTATCTCTAACTCGTGTCCCAAACTAACATTCCTCATCTGAATTGTCACCACGTTGGGAAACGTAATCTACAAATATATGTATAAGGGAGTCTGAACATTAATATTACAATTAACAATGAGAGATAAGTGGAGCATCAAATTTGCATTATAGAGAGTACCTTGGTAATGAAGTATGAGTGGCCTTGGTTGGGATTCACTTCTGCACAGCGGTCCCATAAGCTTTTCAACTCTGGCAAATCTTCCAAACTTAAATCCTCCACAGCAGGAAACACAATGTGACCATTGTTAGTTTTGTCAAGGTTTGCAGGAGGAAAATGTTGGAACAGTGTTTTCAAGCTTTTGCATTGATAAACAAGCAGTCGTTTAAGATATTCAAATCTATGCAGACTGGTGACTGAAATCACATTCTCCAGTTTATCGCAACCAAATACCTCCAGGACATGTAATTGGTTAAAGGACAAACATTTATCAGTATCATTGATTTCCAACAAAGGGTATGCAACCTGTAGCATACATTATAAAATATAATAAGTTAGTTTTTTGATATATATTATAAAATAAGTAAGATAACTGGTAAAACCAACATGTTTTGAAATAGGAACTCGGCATACCTGGTAGGTGTAGAAGCTTCTGAGGCCTGGTAATGTGCGTAGTTTCATCTCTGTTAGTTTAGGGAAATAAAAGATTTCATCCCCATGTTCTGTAATCTCATCTATCCTTACTATTTCTTCAATTGCATCACAATCAATTACCTCAAGTTGTTTAATTTGGAGGAGACATTTTGCAACACTAGAAGAAAACACAAATTTCAATCGGCTGCAACTATATATCTTCACCATAGTCAAATTAGTGAAACATGCCAGCCGTTGATTTCTTCCATTCCAGCTTGCTATCTCCTCCATGTCTCGACAACTCGTAATTTTCAGCTCCCTCAAATCAGAAAATGCTGCTCTCATGATGCTCTCACTAAAACCGTTTGTAAAACCAGAAACCTTATCAAGCTCCACTACTTGAGCTTTTTCCACCATACTCATCCACCCACTTTCTAGAGTACTCTCCTCAAATTTAATCACATTGTAACCACTTTCAAAATTTTGTGGTCGGTGCCCCACATGTATACAAAAGTCATCTAAGCTGGGGAAACTATATTTATCTAGATAATAGTGGGAATTATCTAAACTAATTATTAAATTTCTCAAACGCCTTAACTGACTTAGCTCTGAATATACCAGTTCTGTCTTGATATGCCCGTCAACAGCATCCCTGATTTCAAATCCACCAGCAATCTTCAACACTTCTAGTCTTGATAGATTTGATATGGCATTTGCCAGTACGTGAATCTTGTTCCAACTTTGAATTTCTAGCTTTCTAAGATTCTTAAGCTCCCCTAAATCTAGCAGCCTGGGAAGATTACATCTCCAAATACGCAGAGTTTCTAGATATCTAGAAACAGAGGTGAGGAATGTCTGCCCGATTTCGCAATTATCTAAAATTAGCACTTTGAGTTTCTCCAGGGCATTAATAGACCGGTGTTCAGAAAGACACATTCTTTCGAGGACAAGCACTTTAAGATTGATGAATGAGTTGATGAACCGATCGAAAGTTGTTGAAAGTATAGATCCGGATATTGTGGAATGAACAGATACGGGAGTTGTCGAGATCGATTATTGTATTGTGTTGATAATGCGTTATTCCCGACCCAGTTTTATTTATAATATGGGCTGGACCAATAATAAGTTGATCCAATTTAAATATATTTATTGGGTTATAAAAGT
>JAUEJK010169963.1:0-17265 GCA_032274865.1 Eryngium alpinum
GACGATTGATAATGATTTAAAAAAAATGGACGGTTGCGATTTTGCAATTTCAAAGGGTGTCGCACGATGATGACACGTGGCACTCCATACTCTACACGTAACCCAAAAAGCGCCTTTTCAGTTTTTGTGCTTGAATTGTCAAAGCAAATGCTTCAGATCGGCTGCTTTGTCAATTCTCATTTGTTGCATTTACATTTCACGTTGAGCAGTTCGGTTGGTTGGTCATACTTGATTCATAAGCATACCAAATGTTGTATAGATGCTGACCGGACAATGCACTCTTAAGTGGCTCCTATGCACAGCCGAGAACCCACTTGGGGGCTTGTTGGGCCTAGCCTTCCCACTGTCTGGGTTGCAGCCGAGACGTCAAGCATGCCTAGCTCAGCTACTTGACCTAACCAGCCCTTCTGCTCAATTATGCACATGTTTTATTAGAGTTTTGGATATACTCTAACTCTAAAGGATAGAACCTCATACAACGGTTTGATAACATGTATATAAGGTACATTCTCAGTCATTTATCACTTACTTACGTATTTTCTACACTATACCCAGAAACTAAATACCACGTCGGAGGTGAATTGATGGATCAAACACCCATCCTTTGTTCGTTTTGCAGGTCTGCTGATCATCTGCTCTTCCTAGACGAAATCCGGCATTAACACTACTAAATTTGTTGAAAAGATCGTCTAGAATCACTATATTAATTAACATGAAATTTTGGAAACTGTTGTGATTATGTTATTTTAATCCGAAATCAAATGAAGCTTCTTATATTAAATATAATTTCTACAAATACAAATACACCTATTTTCTAGGTTATTTAAATTTATATCCCTATTTTATACTTTTTCTAAAAATCAGATAAATATTTAACTTCTATTTCTTCTAAAATAATATTTTCAGGGAATCAAATGAACCTTGTTATTAATCATTTAAAATTGAATTTTATTATAAAACTAAATATTATTGAATAATTTCCAGCACATATACCTGCTGCCCTGCTCGCTATCTCTATTCTCTATACGGGGTGGTGGGTGGTCAACTAAGGCATTGATGTTGGGTCCGACTTGGAATCTCTATGTACGATTGTCGGGTTACTGAGTTTTTCACAATCTTTTATTCTGCTTTTTTGTTGTCTATCATAATTAATCGAAAATAAAGTTGCTATGTTTTATTTGAATAATAATAATGTGGATTAATTTTAGATAAGGAGCTGTTATTTGGTTGGCTTGACTTTGCTTTAGTTTAAATGTACTTTTAAAATGTTTCCAACAAATATTCTAATTATTTTAGACAATCTGAGTCTGATAAATGTAACTGAATATTATTACTCTTTTTAATTCTAATAATTTATGTATAAAAATTTAAATATTTGTAAAAGTATTAACTTCGATTCTCTTTTAATGTTTATGTTGGATATTCTAATACTCCCCTCCTGTCCTTAATATTAAATTTTTAGCTTTTTATACACTTAATTATGATTTATGTAAATAAATGATTAATAACAATAAATATTCTAGTAGTTGGCATATAATTTGTATTGAAAATATATAAAGTAATTAAAATATATATTGGAAGTATATAAATTATTTATAATATATATTGGAATTGAATAAATAAGTAAAATTAATATAAATTAAACATATTAATTATAACTAAATAATGTAGAAAAACTATTAATTTAATTTTTTTTCTAAGCTATAAAAGTTTAATATTAAAGATCAGATGGAGTATCATCTAATATGATAGTATGTAGATTTTATACTGCATTTGTCTGAGATTGAACATGTTATGTTCTGTAAAATCAGCAAGTTTAAGTTTGCTGATTCGAGTTGACTGGGGTGTGCATTTGAAGTCTTGCGTAACAATTTTTTATCTATATTTGATGATTTAATTCAAATGCGTTGTAATCTAATAATTTTAGAGTGTGTTTTGAGTTAAGAATTTATGAGATGATATAAAATAAAAATTGAAGATTAAATAAATTATTTATATGTGCTTATTTAAAAAGAAAAATATATATTAAAATATTTATTTATATGATAAAATGGTGATCAGTTTTATACTAATACCTTCCCCTTAAAATTATAATTATAGATCCGAACATACTTTTAAGTGTGCTTTAATTTCGAAAAGTTTGGAGTAAAATAAAATACAATGTAAGCTCATGTTTGAATCTAGAATTTTAGGGAGGAAAATATAAAGTTTGAGGTAAAATAAAATTCTCTTTATGATTGTTTTGGAAGGAAAATAAGAGGTAAAATATTTAAAAGGTAAAGTAGGAAGTAAAATTGTATCAATTTGTACTAATCTCCTCTCCTTTTACTTAATCTATCAAAAGATGAATTTCATTTTCCTTCTCATTGTCTCTCTAAATTTTATTTCCTTCATACTTTACTTTCCTTCCTAAAATCTTAGATCCAGACACACTCTAAAATTAATTTCTTTTTATATTTGAATAGCCAGGAAAGTAAAACGTAAAATATTAGATCATTTATTATTCAAATACATATTTTTATTTTACTTCTTCATAGTTTAGTTTACACAATAAGATATTTTATTTCAAACTTTCGGAGTTCTGAAGAAAGGCAATAAAACTCATTGTATCCTATATATAATAAGCATAAAGGACTTAAGCTTATTTTTTGTGTTGGTCATAAATATATTAATTAAATTAAAGTGATGTTGATGTTGGTCATAAATATATTAATTAAATTAAAGTAAAATAAAATAAAATAAATGCTAAATTATATATCTACTTAACACAAGTAAATAAAAATAAGATATTGCGGTGGGACTCTTCTGGGAAACTAAACGGTGAACAATATACATGTTCACAGATATAACATGTTGTATGGTGTGACAGGCATGAGAAGTGGTTTAAAAGAAGATTATTTAGAAAGATCCATATTTTTGTTCCAAATGTGGAGGGTGCAAAAATAATATTTGACAGTGATTTTAGTAAATTTAACAAGGGGTATGTGATAGGTGCTTAATGTACCTTTGTTTTGATTCATAATTCTCATAACTTTACCCCATTTAGTCACTAGTAACTCTATTTTGTAGTAAAAATCATATATTTCTCTTGCTATGAATATTTATACATCTATTATGGATTTTTTAAGGTAAAAATGAAGTTAAACCATGACGATTTACATAATGATGTGATGTACGTTGAATGATAGAAAGAATAGCAAGAAGAGCACATTTAGGAGTGAAGGAAAAGGAGCATGAACTTAAATTGAAGAAAATGGACAGCAGTAGCGTCACACCCACGACAGATTCTGTTACACCCACGATGCTGCTACTTTCTTATTTTTATTTCTCTTATTTTTCCACTTTTCCTAATTGGGCTATATTTGTATTTTTATTATAAAATAGAGTTGTACTAGGTTTGGGGAGGGATATAACGTGATAGATATAGCGGAATAGAGAGAAGAACAAGAGAACGAAGCTTTGATAGGAGGAAAAATTTGATCTAGCACAGAGGGATTCTGCAATCATTTAATTGGGTTTTTTCTTCAAATTGTATCTTTCTAAACTCTATACTTGTAGAATTATGGTTTATGTTAATGACATATTTTCTTTTTTTTCAAGTATGAGTCACTAAATCCTGGATAATCATTCCTACAGCTTCCTCCAAATTTTGGATAATCATCTTCATTTAACCAATAATTAGGATCTGGAAGAACTTTCTCTTGACAAATTTCTGGTAATGGTTTAGCTCCAGAAGGACCAGCAGCTGTAGAAGGTTCAACACTTGGATTTTCTTGAATATTGCTTAGCTGTTGGGAGGAGCTACTAGATTCATCTCCAGATTCATCTTTGTGTTCACTTTTATCCTGCTTCTCACTTGCATCTTTCTGCTCATCTTCCTTCTCATCTGCATTTTTAGGCATCTTCTTTCTATGAGAAGTAACATCACTCTCATAAAAAGTTGCATCATCCTCAATTGGTTCTGTGTCAAGTTGAATAGTATGCTCTAGCTGCTCATACCATGATGTACTGATAGAATCAGAATATAAAACTTCTAATCTCTCTCTGTTTTTCTCAAGGATCTCATCTCTGCTCACTTTTACACTCTCTCCTTTTGCATGAACTTCTAAGTGCAGCCCATCTTGCTCACTTTTTCCAATGCTATGGATATCACAGCTCTCATGCACATTCTCTCCTTTTTCCAAGCTTTCAGTAGCTTGACTCTCTCTAGATATTCTCTCTGATTTTCTCTCAGGCTCACTTCCTAAATCACTCTAAGGTAAGAAGGAGGTAAGAGTTAGAGATGTACATGCTTGAGAAGCTGGAATGTGAATGGCAAGAGGTTGAATTAGTTATGGAGGAGAGACAATCATTGCATCAACATCAATATTTTCTTGTTTAGAAAATGTTTGCACAATTTTTCTTCTTTCTGCAGGCCTCACCATTTGAGATTGTCTTGACATCACATGTTGCATAGCTGCTGGAGCAGATGATGAAAGGATATGTAAAGGTTTCAAGATATTCTCTATCTTCACTCTGAGTGTCAGTGTCTTTTTTGGATCACTGGTTCTTGTGGACTCA
Source organism: Eryngium alpinum (assembly GCA_032274865.1). Taxonomy (NCBI): domain Eukaryota; kingdom Viridiplantae; phylum Streptophyta; class Magnoliopsida; order Apiales; family Apiaceae; genus Eryngium; species Eryngium alpinum. The sequence goes on from JAUEJK010169963.1 coordinate 4,561, forward strand.
CTCTTGCTTCTTCTTGTTAAGTATCAGTGTCTTTTTGGATCACTGGTTCTTGTGGACTCATTATAGCTTCTTCTAGAATATCTTCAACAACTGTGCCATCAATTGTACTTTGAACAATTGGTTCTTGCGGGGTAGCAGTTATTGTTTCAGCATCAATAACACTTGCAGTCTCAGTCTCTAGGTTCAAAACTGGTTCTTGTGTGCTAGCACATTGTCTATCATCTGCTGGTGGATGAGAACTTTCTTCAATATTGTAGTGGAACACATAGTATTTAATCCATCCCAAGGCTTGGAGCTCTATTGCACTAAACTGATTCATTACTATTTTTCTAATAATTATGTACTCTACCTGTTGAACAAAGTTGAATATCATTTCATCTGTAGGAGATAGTCTTCTCTGAGTGCTAGCTGTTTGTCTGCAATGAGATGATAAAAATTAAAACACTGCCTCAGGTGTTGGATAATCTTTCTAAAAGACTGATCTCATTGGAGCAACATAAACCAGCTTGCTTCCCAAAAACTTGTTGTCACCAGGTAACTCATGCTCAGACTCATCAGAATCAGTGAAACCTGATGGACTGTACTCTTTAGCTGCTTTCGATCTCTTTAACTTCTTTTTAATAGCTATATGCTTAATTCTCTTTCCAACTGTTTTGGGTAGCTGCTGATCCTTGCCAACTTTCTCCCCCTTAACACTTGCTTCCTTGAGTGATTTCAATGGATCACTAAGCTTCTTTGTTCTTCTTTCTCTCCTTATATCTTCCTCATTCGCCTTTTCTGTGACAGACTCTATAACCTTTGCCCTGGGCTTAGAGCGTTGTTCAACATGAACATCTTCTCGAGAATATGCACTGGTAATCTGTTTTGCCCTTTTTCAATTGTTGTTTGTTGGGAAACAGCAGAGGTGGTTTTGGTTACCTCACTCTTAGCCTTCTTCTGAGGTTGAGAATCCTCAGCTGCTTGTGTATCTCCATCACTCTCACTACTAGCTAACACCATTTTTCTTTTTCTGGTTTTCTCAGTTTTTTGAGTGGGTAAAGAAATGTGTTTGGGAGGTGCAGATTGGTTAGCCTGAGAGGGGACATTCTCCTCAGGCTTATTTACTCCTGAATCATTTGATGAAGAATCATCTTTGTCAGAATCATCACCATCATCATCAGTTTCAACTTCAGCCATAACTGCTTGTGACTTGAAGTGATCAGGAATGTATAACTTAAGGTCTTCATTTAGACCTCTTGTTATTAAATCAACCATTACCCTTTTTGATCGGGTGTGTGGCTCATATGTGTCATTCCTATCATTTATCACCAGATTTTGCACAATGTGATTAGCAAGAATCATGAAAAAATCTGGGATATAGAACGAATTTATTCCTTTTGGCTTTAACACCAAGGTTGTCACAGATTTTCCTAATTATAAGCAAACCAAAGTCTCCATCTTTGTTCATAATTAGACTATATGCAATTTTCTGTACAAACTGAGTTATAGCATCATAGCTTCCAACTTTAACACATAAGCATTGAATCAGAGTATGGAAAAATATGACCATTCCTTTCTAATCAACTTTCTGGTCATGCTTCCTAAGGTTTTGGGAAATTCTAAAATTTGGATAGTGTTGAACATTTTACAGATTTTCCTATCACTAGCAGGCTTCTTTAAGCTTTCAGTTTGAAACTAAAAGGCATCATTTAGGGTATTAGCAGTTATATTGTAGGATTTACCCTTAATGGTCACCTTGAAAGAGCTTCTGTCAGCAGCTACAACTGCTGACTCCCACATCTTTTCAATTACCTCCACATAGATTTTCGGGCAAAGTGTGAGAGCATTGTTGATTGGGCATCTTTGAAGATATTCGTTGAACACTTTGAATTTCTTGTCAATTGGACCGGTGTACATCACTTGATTTGTCACTGTGACTTCAAAACCTCTACTGGTCTTAACTGCTTACGATTTAGACGCCATTAAAAGAGTATGAATTTGCTGTAAAAACTAAGCTTTTTCACATAGGTTAGAAAGCTCAAAAATTTCAGATGAAAGAGTAAAGTAAAAAGTGAAATAGAGGTTAAGTCTCACTTAAATACTATCATTTCTAACACCTCGAAAAACGTAATACAGTAATTTCAAATTCAACTTTTAATTTTGCTTTAAAGGCGTCACTTGAGGTTTAATCATTAATTTCTTAATTAGCGTGTAATCATCACACGTGCAAATGTATATGTAGTTAATTTAATTAAAAGCAATTTTTTCTTATTTAGCGTGTAAACAGGCGCATGGATACATGCATGTAAATAATTCAATTAAAAAATTAATGGATGCAAAGTGCCCGTTAATAATTCAAAAGTCATTAATTACATTAACCTTAGCAGCTAGTTACAAATACAATCAGTTACCTCAGCAGCAAAGCTGTTATAAGCAGTTAAACATCAATAATGTTTTCTAAGCCCTTCAGTAATATCTTATTAATAATTTACGATTATTAACAAAGATATTGTCTGCTTCTTTCACAACAACAAATGCACTTTTGATTAAGAGAAGTTTAGCATTCCTAATTCACTAATCAATCTTACAAATGTTGCTTCATCTAGGGGTTTTGTAAAGATATCAACCAACTGTTTGCTGGTAGGAGCAAAGTGAAGTTCTATTGTTCCTTCCATATAATGTTCTCTAATGAAATGATATCTTACATCTATATGCTATTGTAGAAGTATTGTCACAATAAATAGGAATTTTATTCATTTTCAAACCATAATCAAGTAACAGACTTATGATCCAGAGTATTTGAGTGCAGCAGCTCCCAGCAGCTACATACTCTGCTTCAGCAGTTGAAGTAGAAACATAGTGTTATTTCTTACTAAACCAAGAAATCAGTCTTCCTCATAACATTTGACAACTTCTACTTGTACTCTTTCTGTCAAGTTTGCAACCTGCATAATCTGCATTTGAGTAGCCAATTAGTTTAAAGTCAGATTCTTTGGGATACCACAAACCTAGGTTTGGATTTCCTTTTAGATATCTGAGGATTCTTTTAACTGCAATAAGATGAGATTCTCTAGGATCAGCTTGAAATGTAGCACAAAGACAAGTAGCAAACATTATATCTGCTCAACTAGAAGTTAAGTATAATAATGAGCCAATCATTACCCTCTAGTTAGTGACATCAACCTTTATTCATTTTAGGTCGGCATCTAACTTAGTAGCAGTAGTCATGGGAGTTTTTGCAATAGTACAATCATTCATTTTAAATTTCTTTAAAAGTTTATAGACATATTTAGTTTGACTAATGAAAATTCCATTAGCTGATTGTTTAACCTGTAAACCTAAAAAGAAATTTAATTAATTCTCACATCATGCTCATTTCATACTTAGACTGCATTAACTTGCTAATCTTAACACATAACTTTTTATTAGTAGACCCAAAAATAACTGATTTCCACATATACTTAAACTAAGATCATGTCTTTGCCATTGTGTCTATAAAATAATGTTTTATCAACTACTCCTCTAGTAAACTAATTTTCAATTAAATACTTAGAGGGAGTATCATACCATGCTCTTGGTGCTTGTTTCAAACCATAAAGTGCTTTTTCCAACCTGTATACATGATTAGGAAAGTTAGGAATAACAAAACCTGGTGGTTGTGCTACATATACCTCCTCATCTAGCTTCCCATTTAAGAATGCACTTTTCACATCCATTTGATACACCTTGAAGTTTGAATGTACTGCAAAAGCTAGAAATATTCTGATAGCCTCCAACCTAGCTACTAGTGCAAATGTCTCATCATAATCAATACCTTCTTGTTGTGAATAACCTTTGGCAACTAGTCTGGCTTTGTTTCTAGCCACTATTCCATCTTCATCCAACTTGTTTCTAAAAATCCATTTTGCATCAATGATTGATCTGTTTCTAGATTTTGGAATAAGTTTCGAAACTTTATTTCTTTCAAACTGGTTTAGCTCTTCTGCATTGTAATTATCCAGTCTGCATCAAATAAGGCTTCTTCTATCTGCTTAGGTTCAATATTTGACAAGAAGTTATGATACAAACATTTATTTTGAGTTGCTCTTCTGGTTTGAATACCTGCTTGTGGATCACCAATGATTTGATCATGTGGATGATCTCTTGACCAGAAAATGGCTCAAGGTAGATTTCCTATAGTTGATGTTTGTATAGCATGATTATATGATATAACTCGCCCTAAGTTGGTTTCCTCTTCAGTTTCAGTGATTTGTTCATGAATACTTGAGTTTTCTTCATGTTCAGTTATATTAGTAGTTGTATTAGTTGCAGATATCTCAACAGCTGCATCAAATTCTGGATTTAAATTGTGAATTCCAACTGTAGGTCTTTTTTGGACATTATCTACTGTGTAGACTTCTTCTTCATCATATGAGCTTTCATAGCTTATGTTTTCATCTTTATTTTCATTTTCAAACCTTAAGATTTCATAGTTGTTGTCATCTGGATCCTTGAACTCAGCTTTCTTTTCATCATCAAATGTTACATTTATTTACTCCATAACAGTTCTGGTTCTTAGGTTGAAAATTCTGTATGTTTTGTTATTTAAAGAGTAACCAAGATATATGGCTTCATTTGCTTTTGCATCAAACTTTCCAATGTTTTCTTGATTTTTCAGAACAAAGCATTTACATCCAAATACATGCAAGAATTTTAAGTTTGGTTTCCTTCCCATCATTAACTCATAAGGAGTTTTGTTTTGTTATTTGTTGATGATGGACCTATTTTGTATAAACCAAGAAGTGCTAATTACCTCAGCCCAAAAATAAGTTGGAAGTTTAGCTTCTTGTAGCATTGTTCTTGCTGCCTCTACCAGAGTTCTGTTTTTTCCTTTCTACTACACCATTCTGTTGGGGTGTTTTGGGAGCACTGTAAGTTTGAGTGATTCCTTCTGATGTACAGAATTCCTCCGTGGTATAATTTTTTAACTATGTTCCATTGTCACTTCTCAAAATATTGACTGGTAAATTTGCTTCCTTTTCAACTCTCTTGATATGGTCAATCAGCAGCTGTGGTGTTTCATCTTTTGAAGATAAGAACTTTACCCATGTATATCTAGTAAAGTCATCAACTATTACAAGAGAAAATCTTTTCTTATTTATAATCATTACATTAACTGGTCCAAATAGATCCATATGGATTAGTTGTAGTGGACTAGCTATTGATGAAACTTGTTTAGATTTGAAGCTTGACCTCTTCTGTTTGCCTTTCTGACATGCTTCACATAAACCATGATGTTTGAACTCAAGTTGTGGAAGTCCAGTTACTAGATCTTTCTTCACCAGAGTATTGATTATCTTGAAGTTGATATGAGAAAGCTTCTTATACCAATTCCAGTTTTCATCTGCTGATGCTTTAGTGTATAGGCACACAGTTTCATCAGCAACTGCAAACTGGCTACAAAAAGACTACCTTTTTCTTACACCTATCAGTAATGGCTTTTCTTGAGAACTTCTGGCAATTAGACATACATCTCCCTTGAACAATACTGAGTAGCCTCTGTCACAAAATTGGCTAATGCTTAGAAGATTGTAATTTAATCATTCCACCTATTGTACAGCTTCAATGGTTACTTTTCCTTGTTGTATATCTCTAATGCTAATAGTATATCCCTTTCCATTATCTCCAAATGTAATTATTGGTCTTGTCTTTTCTTTGAAGTTTGTAAGTAGGGACTTATCTCCAGTCATATGTCTTGAACACCCACTATCAAGATACCATAGCTGCTTTTTTATTTCCCTGCACACAATAACAATTACACTAGACCTTTTGGGTACCCAAACAGCTTTCGGTACTGCCTTTTTCACAACAGTGTTAGTTTTATCGGATTAGTTTTATCGGATCTAACAGTATCAATAGAACTATTCTAGATATAGGTGGACTGACACTTTGTTTAGTTCTATCCTTGCCTTTTTTAACTCTTTTTAGATGCTGATTCAGCTTAGAATAATTTCTATTATCAACATAAGAGTTACTTGGATACATGTTAGGTGCAGGCAAGCGATTCCCATAAATATTCCTTATGTCATAGGGATTTTGTGGATATGAATAATATTAGGGAGCAATGTAAGGTAATTGAGGATAGTAAAGAGTAGAGGCAGCAAGTATAATGTTATCAATGTTAGGAGTGTTGTTGCACCTAGCTGCAATATGATCCACACTGCCACAGTTGTGACAGGTTTTCTAGGTGCATCCTTCATAGATTGATAACCATTATACTTGTTGACTCCAATTTTACCATTTCTATTTCTTTTTGTTTTAGTATCCTCATTTACCTGAGCTTTCTGGTTATCTGGTCTTGGTCCTTTCTTTTTGACTTGATTAGTCTTAAGAATAGACTTAACAGAGTTGCTCGTAGATTTAACTGAATCTTCATCTGTTGAAGAGTCTTCCTGTTGAAAAGTTTTATTTGAAACACTAGGAACATATGCAACAGTCACATAATGATCAAAAGAGACTTTCTTTGTAGTTTTGATTGGAAATTTCCTAGCTGCTTCTTGCTTCTTTTCAGGTAATGTATAGAAGTCATTTCCTATGCCAGGCCTACCTTCAATTTCTCTCGTGATGTTTTCAGTTACATTAGTTTCTTCTCTCCATCTTCTTATTGTTTCTCTTTCTGAGTCAAGTTCCTTTTGCACAATCTCAATTGCTGTCCAGCATACTCAAGTTTGAGAGTTTAGAATTTTTCTCTTTAGTCCTCTAACTCTAATAGCTCAATTTCTAGAAAGTTATTTCTTTTAAGCAATTTATTATTTTCCTCTTTGATTCTTTGATCTTCTTTATTCATACAACTTAATATAGTTTGGAGATCATAGATCTCTTTATACATTAGTTTGATATTTTCTTTGCAATCATCATAAGAGATATTAGAAGAAATAGTAATATCACTTACAGTGAGTGTTTTGAACTTTTATGATTCCACATCAGCCATGAATGCAAAGTCTGTTGGCTTCTCAACATCTGAGTCAGAATCAGCCCAATCTCTTCCTTCAGTTAGCAAGGCTTTTCCTTTGCTTTTCTCCTCGTTCAACAATTCAAGATATTTCTTCTTATGATATTCCAATTCTTTTGAACCTGTAAACTTGTTATCACTTCTAGGCTTCTTATAATCAGAGAGAAAGTGACAAATACCATTGCAACTGAAACATCTTGCTGTAGACTTGTCAACTATTAATGGAGAGTCCTTCTTAGCTGCTTGACCAGTGTTGATACAACTGCTAGTTTTTTTTTCATTGTGAACTTTAACTTTCTAAATTTCCTTGCTATAAGAGCAGTTATTTCATCTCCCATTTCTTCATGATTAATTTCATCATCAGTTTGTTCACTAGTAAATTCTTCAGATTTAAGGATTACTTCTTTTCTGTCTGTAACAGCAGCTGTGAAGGCAGATGCCATACTTTTTTCAACTGCTTGCTTTGCTTTGTATTTCTCCATCCATTCTTCTTCAGTAAGTAGAGCTAAGGACTTGTCACCATACTGCTTCATCATCTTTTCTTTATGACTATTATTTGCATCCATTATTTTTAGACTACCATACAAGGTATCAAGTGTGAGATTTTCCATTCAGCTGAGTGCCTCAAAGCATGAGTTTTGGTTTCATATTGTCTAGGTAAAGTTTGAACAAGTTTGATATTGACTTCCTCAATTACATACACCTTGTTGTGAAGTCTCAAATTGTTAACTCGTTGTTTAAGCCTGTTACAGGTTTGTGTTAAGGAATCCTTAGGATTTGCAATAAAATGTTCATACTCTTGAATTAACATGTTTCTGTTGTTCTTTCTCACTTCTTCAGTTCCTTCACACAAAATTTGTAAAGTTTCCCAGGTTTCTTTTGCTGTTACACAGATTATAACAGTTTGCAAATATTCATTAGTTAAACCTTGCAAAATTAAATTCTTTACCTTCCTATTACAGTTAGCCTCATACTCGTATTCAGTAGTGTACTCAGAAGGTTGTTTATCTACTGACTTTCCTGGAGTTACTGTACCATCAGAACTGGTCTCACCAGGCAATATCTTCTTAGGTACAAATGGGTCATTCTCCAAACACTTGAGCATCTTAGGACCTTTAGAATCAATTAATGCCATCATTCTTACTTTCCAGAAAAAAAATATTCTTCATATTTTAGTACTGGAACTCTGCTAACAAAATCCCTATCTTCAAATTGATTGTTATTACTCATCCTAACTGGATCGATTGACTATTAGATAGTCACAAGCTCCGATACCAATTGTTTGTCCCACAGTTAGGTTAGATTGTAGAAGGGAGATTGAATACAATCTAATAGTTTTTAACAATCTTTAAAATTTGTTATATAAATATCAATTGTTAACTCTGTCATCAATGAAAACAGTTACTTAATAACAAAACACCAATATAATCAAAGCTTCCTTTGTATTAACTTTGATTGAGCTTACAAAAACTGGTATCTTAATTAAGAACACCAGTTGCTATTCTGCAAATTATAAAACCCTATCAAGTTGTTCTGTAATTCTTTCCAGCTTCTACAAATCTTAGACTATTTATAATACAAAGAAAATCAATGATTAAGGAAATGATAATTACTTCCTTAATTATCTTCTAAGATTTGCTGCCTATCTTTCTAAGAGCCCAAACTTACCTAAACTGAATAAGACATATCCTTATCTCAGTCGACTCTTATATAATTAAAAATAACTAGCAAATTACAGAAGTGCCCTTAATATAGAAATAATGAAACGATAGTTGTACACTTAGCTGCTGATAGCAGCTAACACTTGGTCATTTTCTCAATCTCAGTTGCTGCCATTAATAACTTCTGATTACTTATATTGCTTCATCACATCATCAAATCATTTATTCCAACATTAATGGCGGATGCAATCGAAAAGCATAGCTTGCTATGTGTTCCTCACGAGAGCCACAACAGGATATGAGGATTAGGCATATATTTTTTTACTCCTTTCTCGATGAATTCTACGATGAATAATGAATTTTTAATTTAGGATTAGATCTCTGTAATAAATATTATAAAAACTTAAATTTATATAATAAAAAATTATAAATAAATATATTAATAAAATTTACCAATTAAATAATAAATTTATTAATTTAATAAAATAATAAAAATGTTAATTTAAAAATATTATATAATATTTTTTATAATATTTATAAATATTAAATTTCATTATTAGAATAATATTCAGATAGAATAAGATGTATATAATAATAATAATAATAATTAAAAAATATAATAAAAATACTTAAAACGACCGTGCATTGCACGAACCAAATATCTAATATTAAATCAGGTATGTTTGCTTACAGAGATTAAATATAAGATTGGATTGTAATCCTTTAAAAAAAATCATATGTTTGTTTGTAAAATTACACTATGGACTATAATTTCGGGATAAAATCTAATTTAAATACTAGCTATTTTAAAAGATTATTTAATACCTCATCAAATGAGGTATTAAAAGTGACTAATATTATATTGACAAAATTACCCTTAAAAGAATTTTAAATTACTTGTTAATCTTTTATTAGCCCTATCTAAATAAAGGATATAATTGTCCAGTAATAAATAATTTCCCAAACCATAACACATACTACTGAGCAAAAAAAACACATGATTAATATTTTAAAGGATTAATAATCTTATAGATTATAATCCATGGACTATAATCCTTGTACTATAATCCCAGTATTATAATCTTTGCAAACAAATATAGTCGGGTTTAAAGGAGCCGCTCTAAGGATGTATACTCTGCATATTACTCCTTCCACTATATTATATAAGGTGTTTAAATTTTTATACGTATATTTAGGTGCTTTGATCGATACTAAAATTTATTATTTTTGTAAAAAATATATAATTATAATATTTTTATTAAAAAAATAAAAATAAAAATTTTTAATATCCGATCAAAACACCTAAAAATAGGCGTGCATTATATTATATAATATAATGTAATGTAACAAATGTAGCAACAAAGAAGCCGCGAGCCTGGGGTCTACAAGTAATGTAACAAATGTAGCAACAAAGAAGCCGCGGGGCCTGGGGTCTGCAAGCGACATTTGGTGGATCAAAGTTTATATGACGTGGGCCTTTTTGTGGACTTGATTACTTGAACCATTTGTGAGATTATTGTAGTGTGAATGGGCCTGCTTTTAGTAGGTTGGGCGGTCGAACCTATTGGCTTCAACAGCATAATACCTCCATACCATTTTTTAGGACGTTTGATTTTTTTTTTTTACGTATATTTAGATGTTTATACTAGGTACTTGTATATATTATTTTTAATTTTTTAAATAAAAATATAACTATTATATTTTTGTTTGGAAAAGAAAAAAATTAAAAATAATATATATAAGTATATAGTCAAAACACCTAAAAATATATTAAAAAAGTTCAAACACCTTATAAAATGGTACGGATGGAGTACTATTTTAGTGTTTTGGATCTTAATATGGAGTTTTCTTAGTATTTATTGGTGTTTTAAAATTTTTCGATTTGATTGATTAATTATTAAAAAATAGTTTATTAATTAAATTTATTAATTAATTATTTTTAACCGATTTTATTAATATATTATTAAAATAAATTTTAGAATCATTATCTAATTAATAAATTTTAATATATTATATATTATTATATAATATTTAATAAAATAAATATATATTATGAATAAATATTAGTTAAAATAAATATATTTTTATATATAATTATATTATAATTTATTAATATTATTAAATTATATTTAATTAATTCTTTTAATTAATTTTTAATTTTTTGATTAATCATCATGCGATTCCTACGTTTTTTAGCACCGCCTAGACGATTGTTAGAACATTGGTATTTACACAATAATTAATGACTAAAGTGCACTTGAGGTATTGAATTTTGAACAAAAATGCACTTGAGGTACTAGGTTTCTGATATTGCACTTTGGTAACTCAATTTACAGAAAACGTGCACTTGGTGTACTTCCGTTATAACCTGGGCTATCTCCGTCTGTCAACAGTAGGAACAGTAACTGCAAACAAAATTGACCACCCCCATTTGTTTCCTCTATATATACCTGCAGTTATAAACCCTAAATTACAAATTACCTTCTATTAAATACGGCATCTAAATGGCAATGGTTTGTGCTTGTGGTAGGTTGGTTGTGCAGAAAACAGCTTGGACAGAACACAATGTGGGTAGGAGATTCTATGGATGTGTGTTTGAAAGAGAGTGATGTGGGTATTTCGCTTGGATCGACTCTCCATTGGGGATTCGAGAAACCGAAGTAATCCACGGTCCGGTGAGACGAATCAACGCACTGGAAGCAAGGCTTGGTGTAGGGGAAGGCTTCAACAATGAGGCTGCATTTGGTGGGAAAAGTAGTGTGAAAATTGTGGTGGTGGCTGCATTGGTGGTAGTGGTTGTTGCAATCCTTCTTGGTAGTAATGACATTGTAGAAAACTAGGAATTACTATTGTAGTTTAAGAATGAATTATGTATGTTTTTGCTATTGTTGTAAGCTGTGGTTCTTTTGGTAATGAAAGTTCTACCTTCTTTATGGTAGTTATTATCATTTCTGTGTTGTTTATGCAATGGTAATGGTAATTATAAGATCACAAACAACATAAGATTTAAAATAAGGCATAGATAGAGACACTGTCTTATTTATTCGAAATAGATTTAAAGACATCCTAAGACAGTGACATGATCATAATCAGAGCTGCAAATGGTAAGACTAATACTCAAGCTTCGTCATCGATGATGGCCTGTATAGCTTGCGGTGGATCCATGAGCACGCTAATCCCACCTGGAGCATCCAAGCTCACAGTAGCCAAGGTGGTAGCAACCTTATTTGCACCCTCATCAATGAGGGTGAGCTCAACAGAATCCCAAGCTTCACGCAGCAGTGCATTGATCCAGTCCACGAGCATAGCAAAGGGGTGGTTAGGGTTTGGATTGAGCACAACAACAAGAGCAGCAACAGAGATGACCGAAATACATATACATATACATATACAAATATAAATATACATATACAAGCAAAGTAAGCACAAGTGAAAAGAAAAACAATCATAATAGTATTTGATATTTGATATTTTGGATCTAGATTCAGAATAACAACAACAACAGAGGCATCAGTAGCAGATCCTTCAAATGGAGGACAAAATATATATACATACACACACACACATATATATATATATATATGTATGTATGTATATATATATATGTATGTATGTATATACAAGCAAAGTAAGCACAAGTTAAAAGAAAAACAATCATAATAGCATTTGATATTTTGTATCTAGATTCAGAATAACAACTAAGGCAGCAACAGATCCTTCAAATAGAGGACAAAATACATATACATATGCATAGAGATGCACAAAAAGTCTGGGCCTCAAAATCTAGCCTCGATCTGGTCCAGAAAAATCTGGAAAAAGCCAGGTCCGGAAAATCCCGATCCGGGCCTAGTCTGGGTCAAAAGGCCTTGAAAGGCCACTATATTTAGCAAGAAGTCTGGCCCGACCTGGCCTTTTAAAAAGCCCGACCCGGTCCGATCTGATCCGACCTGATTTAGTTCCATAAAAAGTTCAATATATGCCTAAAATCCTTATATAATAATTAATCATATACTAATTTTATCAACATAACTACTAAAATAATACTAATATAACAATTATACCGACTCAAATGAT
>JAUEJK010170179.1:0-10829 GCA_032274865.1 Eryngium alpinum
GAAAATAGCTTGGTAGTTTTAGATCTTTTTCCTTATATGGTTTAAGTTGTTGGAGATGGCTAGGGGTCTTCTGTCCTGGCTCATCGGTTGCTCCCGTCAGGGTAGCCTTGTACTTTTTCTTTTATTAATGAAATTGGTCGTTACTATAAAAATAAAAAATAAATAAAAAAAGAAGTTACCTAAGGAAGGTGTTTACTGTTATCGAGATATGAAGCGTAGGTTCGTGGAAGCCTTTGGAGATTTCAAATGGTGTTCAAGTGAAGACTTGTTCTTATCTAACGAAGATGGATGTGGAGAGCACCTGGAAAGTGCATAATACAAAGAGAAATCAATTTTATTTCTGTCAAGCGATGATTACAAGCATACAACTGATACAAAGTAAAAAGAATAAAAAGAGGTAAATCTAAGGGGTCTCCTATCCTGAAGATTCCTTGGTATCTGATGGAGCCTACACCCTCTCTACAGGGCAACTCAAAGAAGTCAGGTCCGCAGGAAGCATTCTTTCAAAAGAACGCATCACAGAATCCCAACTCTCGTTGTATTCCCGGGGGCGCATCCTCTCTACAGTCTTCTTCTTCCTCTCCTTGTACGCCTCTGACTTGAGACAGCGTTTGGATAATTTATTGATCATAGGCTTTCTTCTCACGCCGGAGACGGTTCTCCTCCTCACCCAGATTTTTCTTCTTTTGAAGAAGCTGCTCGGTTTGGGCCTTAGAAGAAGTTATTTGAGCCTTTAATTCGGACTCATGAAGGCTGTTCTTGGCAGAGGCGGCCCACAGTTGGTCCATCTAATGGACACCCGCTTGGAAGTAGCAATTTAACTGTGGAAAGGATGAAGAAGAAAGAAATCAGTATTACAGTAAAAGGATGAATCAGCAATATAGAAGAGATCGAATGTTTACCTGTGCCAGGGATTGAGCTCCCTGAAGGCTAATATCAGACGGACTCAAGGACTTCATCACATTCTTATCTCGTGGGGTGTGGACCATTCGGACCACTCCGAAGCAAGATGAGGATCCCCCAAAATCGAATCCTTATTCCTGATCCCCCAGCTACCGGCGAAAGCGGCATCCTTTGAATGATAGGCGGATGCAGAAACGCTTTGATGGCGGTAGGCTTTCTCAGAAGTATCACCGAAAGGAGCCCCCTCCCGGATGGTCCTCTTGTGAAGCAAGGCTCGGGTGAGCTCTATAACTGTCAGAAAACAAGGCAAATGTCAGTCCATGGGAGACAGGCGATGATAAAAGAAGAAAATGATGGAGAATATCACCTTCTGGAGAAAGGGTACTTAACCCAAAATCTTGATATTTTTCTATCCCAAGGATAGACATGTAGTGGATGGAGGAACCAGCTTCTTGAAGAAGCTTCACAGCCTCCTCCTCCTCGAGGCTCAGCTTCAATTGTTTAACCAGCCCTTCATGGTCTACACCAAAAGAGGTCCTGAATAGAGACTCCCATTGGCCCAGCCTCCAACATACAATGAAATATTCAGACTTCCAGCCCGAAAGCGATTCAGGCATAGAAGCCGTGGAAAAGATGTGGTTAGTGTTATTACGATGTTGAATCGAAATCCACCCCTCCAGAGGGGCACAATTCTGGAACTTAAAAATTTTACGGAAGATGCCCACCGTGGGCTCAATGCCCTTGATCGTGCACACCCCCAAGAAAGTATGGATAGTCTAGTATCCATTGGGGTGGAGTTGAGCAGGAGAAATGCGCGCCTCGGCCAGCAGGGGGAAAGTAAAAGAGTGGAACGAAATACGGAGCCCTGAGAGCAGTGACTCCTTGAAGACACATAGGAGACCATTCCATGAGCATGGACGGTCAGTAGGAGAGGGAACGACTACCTCGTAGTAGCCCTTGATATCAAAGGCTCAAGCCAAATGCTCGATTTCCTCAGATGCAAGAGTGCTGTGAAGATTGAATAACTCCACATTGAGTGTGGCAGGGAAGTCGTTCTTAGAAATGGCAAGCAAGCTCTCTAAGGAGGTTCGAAAAGAATGAACGAGAGGAACTTTTGAGGAGGCCATTTCTTACAAGAGAGAATTGAGAGAAACTTTGAGATTAGAAAGAACATTATGAAAGTGTGATGAAAGAATGAACCTTTGAATCCTATATATAGGAAAAGGAGGAAGTCGAAGGGACTCCCAAGTGGACCCGATCCCTTTGAGATTACGAAGGGAGGATTTTACACCTCGAAACCGCCAAGAACACTTGGTATAGTGTCTCATTGGCATCTAATGCCAAGGAGGTGGATAAAACCCTCTGTTACGGATCAAAATAATGAATCAAAATAAATAATTACCTGAGTGATTGAAGCTAGGAAGACGATCTCCTTATCTCCTTGAACAACCACGGGAAAACCTGCAAAAATTGATGGGTGGTGGTCCCACCGGGAGGACTCGCGTGCAAGAATAAGTAACTGAATAATCTGTGTATTCTCTCTAAGTTGGAGCTAAAATTGCGTACCTGATTATGAGAATTTATCCCCTTTCTATATGCGTAGGTTAGGGTTTCAAATCCCTAATAGGAATCACAATAGTATTTGAATGGGAATTATCTTTACCTTCTTTTTCTTGCCACCCAAGATTAGGGTTTTCTTAGGAATCATTACTTGATTTACTACAAGATTCACTTCCTTATCATGAATTACCTAGTTGACTCTAGTGTTTTTGCACCTCATTAATTGAGTCCCCCTCTTTGGGCTTTTGCCGTATTGGGCTTATTTTAACTCGAGTTTTATTCTTTTCCGGATCCGGACCGTGCCTACTTGGGCCTTATTATTTTTTACCCTGTTTTTGGGCCACTAAATTTGCCCCCTATTTTCGGGGTAATTTATTTCACGAAAATATGATTCGTTTTTCACCAAAAATCGGGGCTTACAAAAATTTCCGCCCATTTTCCTCTCTCCTTGGCGTTTGATGCCAAAGGAGCCCTCATTTAGCCACACTTGGCATTTTTAAGAGGGGTTTTACCACCCTCCTTGGCGTTAGACGCCAAAGAATATCATCACGGCCATGTTTGGCATTATTACTAGGGTTTACACCCTCTTCCTTGGCGTCAGACGCCAAGGGAACCATGGATCAAGCATTCTTGGCGGCGTAGAGCTTCGCCATTTCCACCTCCTTGGCATTAGACGCCAAGGGGACATACCTCTCGCCTAGTTTGGCATTTTGTATGCGTGTTATGCTTCACTCCTTGGCGTTAGACGCCAAGGAGCCCCACAATCCTTTACCTTTGGCGGTTTTAAGGGGGTTTAATACACATTCTCGTTGGCGTTAGACGCCAGGGAGATCCTTGTTATCTTCACTTTGCGCTTTACCTTGACTTTAGTCCTTGGTGCCAAGGAGCTCCCAATTCTCTTCCTTTTAGAGCATTCCCTTTGCCTACTTTGGCATTTTAGAGCATTGTAGCAACCTTCTCCTTGGCGTTAGACGCCAAGGGAGTATCGTAGTTTCCTACTTTGGCATTTTAGCCATGTTTCTCTTTTCCTCCTTGGCGTGTAACGCCAAGGGGTTCATTATTTTTGCTTGTATTCTCTAAAATGTAGTTGATTTTCTTTGTTTAACCCTTTATTTTTGCTTGCAGCAATGGTTTATGCTAAATCCTTACTCCAGAAAAGAAAGGATCGTGCAGACACCCCTCGTGACCGCGAGTCGAAGAGGCTCTCAGGCAAAAAAGAAGCTCCTTGCTTAGCGACACTAACCCTTCGGCAGAAAATCCTCCAATCACTTCTCCCATTGATCTTTCTGCTACTCCTAAGGGATCTGTATTTTGAAGCTAATGGAGTATCCGTACTGATGACTCAATTATTCAAAATCCTCATTTAGCAGAAGAATGGTCTGCGAGGTCCATTACTCTTAGAAGATAGGAACATCTTTGAAGGTTTCTCCTCCTCTATGGTCGAATCGGCGGGCTCTCAGGCCATCGCGTTTGTATGTTTCTCTTTTCTTCATACTTCTATTCTTCAAAATTATTCTTCTCTCATTCATTTGACACTTCCCTTTTCAGGCCAATTGTTATCTTCAAGTTGGCTTTGAGAAGATAGATCAGTTACAAGCTAAGTCATCAGAACTCCATCAAAAAAAGTTGAATCTGTAGGAGAGGCTCTCCTTAGCTCGAGCGGAAGCATCCTCCTTAGACCGAAAATACGATGCTCTGTGTGATGATGGGCTTCTTCTTCAACTCATGAGAAAGAACAGAGAGCGTCAAATCATCTCGAGGTTGCATGGATCCTCTGCTTTGGGGGTGATGGGCCCCTTCACCGCTAAGCCATCCATAGTCTCCAAAGGCATTGAGAAATCGATGCTTCATCTCTTTATAACAACAGATGCTTCCTCGTGGCAAGCTTTCATACCACTCATAGGCTACTCATTTTAAGGTTAAAGGGAGTACTTTGCATTTTAAGTCATCTTGCACGGGCCAAGGAAGCAAAGCTTGAGACACTTCTTGTAAATGGAACATAGGATATTTCGTTCCATCAGAATGAGGCAACTTAGGCATCCTCAAATTCTTAGGAGGTATCGTATTAATGATCCTTTTTATGAAAGGTCCATCCGGAACTACACGAGCTCCTGTGTTTCTCTCAGAATCTCTGATCGTCCTGGGGTCGCTGACTTCCCTTATAGATTCCTCTTCTCTGTTCCTCTTCTTTCGATGCCCTGGAACTTCTCCTATCCCTTTCCCCGTTGGAAACTTTATCTTAGCATAGTAAGTTGATGGTACAGCTTTGAATTCAAACATTACCGGCCTTCCCAAGAAGGCGTCATAGTACGTAAATGACTTTACAACTAAGAACAACAATATGCGAGTTACTTGTTAAGGATACACTCCCAGAGTTACTGACAATGGTATACTTCGTTCTACCCGAGTCTCTGTGTTATTAAACCCATATAAGGATCCTTCATGAGCATCCATGTGTAGATCTACATATCCCAATTGTCGGAAAGCTTTATATGAAAGTATATTATCAGATGATCTGTCATCGATCATTACATCTGCCAGAGGTTGTCCTCCCACTTTGATTCCCACTATTAAGGGTTCTAATTGGAGAGATTTGGCATCCTTCTCATCTTGATCATCGAAAGTGACATGTTTCTGGGTGTTTTCTCCTCTGCTTGTGGATCCTCTTGGATGTTCTCTTAGATATAAGACATGCCCCCTATTTCGTAATCTTTCGTCGCCTTTCCCAAGCAATCTTTTTTTTGCCTCCATTGGGCAGCTGAAGTTCCACATCTCACTCCGATAGGTTATCGCAGAATTCGATTTATGCATAATCGATATTCCTCCAATCATCATGACAGATAGTCTCTTTCCTTCTTGTGAAGACATTGTGTTCAGATCTCCTTCTTCAATGGATTTTTTCTTAACGAATCTTCTCAGGTGCCCTTTCATTATAAGGAATTCAATTTCTTGTTTAAGATGCTGGCAATCCTCTGTATGTTTTTTTTTGGTAACGGTCAATTTCATTAATAAAAGAAAAGTACAAGGCTATCCTTATGGGAGCGACCGATGAGCTAGGACAGAAGACCCCTAGCCATCTCCAAAATACGCAAATAAGGAAAATAAACAAATAGACTACCAAGCTATTTTCCAAATACGGCAATATAAACTCTTATTCTTTTTGGATGAGTCCATCTTAATCTTTTGCGGCCAGTGGACATAGGGCTCCTTCTCTATCTCTATAAGAATTTAACTTTGAGTGGTATTTAAGGGAGAAAATACTCGTCCTTACCCTCCTTCGATAATCTTGAGGGGACATCCGTGATTTCTTCACTTCCTTATTGATATTTCCAACATCCTTCCTCTTCCGAGGATCCTTTTGACTTACAACCTTCCACAAAGTTTTCTTCAGCAGAGATGTACTTTCCAGTTTGATCTTTCAATTCTTGCATGTTGGACGGCTTCCACTTTGCCAGTGACATCTGAAAAGCTTCGTTAGTCATTCCTCGTTGCATGGCCACCATGGCCACAACTTGATTCAGGTCTATCACCCTCACAGCTTGGCTGGTAAACCGATCAATGTACTCCTTCAAGGTTTCTCCAGGATTTTGAACAACATTCATCAAGGATTCAGAGCTTCTAGCATGCGTCTTCCCGCTAATCAATTGACTTGTAAACTTCTGAACAAGGTCAGAGAAAGAAAGTATGGACCATGGTGGTAACTCTGCGTACCACCTTTGGGCATCTTCTTCTAATGTAGCTGGAAAGGCCCGACAATTGGTAGCATCCGTAGCAGGTTGCAGTAGCAGCGCATCGTTGAATGACCGAACATTAGCGTTGGGATCTCCCTTCCCATTATACTTCTTGATCGCTGGGATCTTTGTTTTGGACGACACCTTAGCCTTCATAATCTCCGCTGTAAATGGGGATCGGGATTAGCTACATCTCGAGCAGATGCGACCAGACTATATTCTTCAATTTTTCGTTCTTTCGAGGTGGCCGTGTTTTTTGATTTCTCCTTGGAAATTGCTCGGGCCTTGCTTCTTTTCGCAGCTTTTTCCTTTTATAGGAATCCTTGTATGATTTTAATAATCATGGCTTCCATCTTTTGCCTTCAACGGATTATCTGCCGGAACTTCTTCGGCTTGATCATCATTGTGATTCTGAGGTATTCCCTTCTCTAGCGATAGCGTGGTGTCGACACCATATCTCATCCCATCTTCTAATTGCTCATCTTCCAGAGCTTCTAAGTCAGCTAAGAGTTGTAACTTCTTCTCCTCGTGCTCCATTATTCTTTTCTCCAATTCTTCCGGAGTTGGATTAATCGCCTCTATAGGGATTTCTGGTCCATCACTGCTATTGGTTTGTGCAGTTCGAACACTAGAGTGCGTGTGTTGCGATGGATCAAAGAATGGCGATCGAACTCCCGATATTGTTGGATTAGGGATGACGACATCATCAGGTTTGTCAGCCATTGATTTGTGACTTTTTCTAAGGTTCCCACAGACGGTGCCAAATGTTACGGATCAAAATAATGAATCAAAATAAATAATTACTTGAGTGATTGAAGCTAGGAAGACGATCTCCATATCTCCTCGAACAGCTGCCGAAAAACCTGTAAAAACCGGTGGGTGGTGGTCCCACCGGAGGACTCGGGTGAAAGAATAAGTAACGGAATAATCTGTGTATTCTCTCTGAGTTGGAGCCAACATTGCGTACTTGATTATGAGAATTTATCCCCTTTATATAGGCGTGGATTAGGGTTTCAGATCCCTAATAGGAATCAGAATCGTATTTGAGTGGTAATTATCTTTACCTTATTTCTTCTTTCTTGGCACCCAAGATTAGGGTTTTCTTAGGAATTGTTACTTGATTTACCTACAAGATTCATTTCCTTATCATGAATTACCTAGTTGACTCTAGGGTTTCTGCACCTTATTAATTGAGTCCCCCTATTTGGGCTTTTCCTGTATTGGGCTTATTTTAATTCGAGTTTTATTCTTTTCCAGATCCGGACCGTGCCTACTTGGGCCTTAGTATTTCAGACCCTATTTTCGAGCGACTACACCTTCTTTAAAACGCTAGGAATGCATGGTGAGAGAATCCCTTGGCGTCTAACGCTAAGGAGAAGGGATAAGCATCAATCAAAAATGCCAAATGTGGTGTAATAGGCGCTCCCTTGGCATCTAACGCCAAGGAGAAGTGGATACACGCAAAAAAAAATTATAAGCCCCGATTTTTGATGAAAAACGAATCATATTTTTGTGAAATAAATTACCTGGAAAATAGGGGGGCAAATGTAGTGGCCCAAAAATAGGGTCCGAAATATTAAGGCCCGAGGAGGCAGGATCCGGATCTGAAAAAGAATAATACTCGAATTAAACAAGCCCAATACGGCAAAAGCTCAAAGAGGAGGACTCAATTAAGGAGGTGCAGAAACCCTAGAGTAAACTAGGTAATTCCAAAAAAGGAAGTGAATCATATAGATAAATCAAGTAATGATTCCTAAGGAAACCCTAAATCTTGGGTGGCAAGAAAGAATGTAAAGATAATTACCATTCGAATACGATTCTGATTCCTATTTGGGATTTGCAACCCTAATCTATGATTATATAATGAGGATAAATTCTCATAATCAGGTACGCAATTCTAGCTCTAACTGAGAGAATACACAGATTATTCCGTTACTCATTCTTGCACCCGAGTCCTCCCGGTGGGACCACCCCTACCGGTTTTTGCAGGTTTTCTGGAGGCTTTTCAAGGAAGACAATCATCAAGCATCTAGTAATTAGGTAATTCATTATTTTAATTCATTATTTTGATCCACAATAATGAGCTAGGAAACTTGCAGAAAGTGGGGTTGAATGGAAGTTTAAAAACTTTTAGAATTCTTAAATTTGTTTATCAAATCTGTGAAAGTACAGTAAAAGTGAGTTGATTTAGTTAAAGTGTTTGAGTGAATGCAGAAGAGGTAAGAACAAATAATCTATCAACGATATAATTGTTATATTGATGAAGAGTAGGTTTATCCTTTCCCAAGGCAACACTTTCTCTAATAACTGGAGCTTCAAAGTTTTCTCACTATATATTACAATTTTTTTCTTTCAAAATCTCTGTAATGAAAAACTTTCCGAGGAAGTAAAACAAATGAACTATACATAACTACATATTATTTCTTAAAGAAACAGTGGGACAATAAAGTTGCACTTTCTGCAGTCTTATAAATTTGGCAACTGAAACTTTTGTTTGTTTCTGTTGACTCTTGTGGTCCCAAACAAAAGTACTTCAGTTTTATTTTGTTCTACTAGCTTTGTTGTTCCCATATCTTCAGTTCAGAAAAACCATGCTCCTTAGCTGTATCTTTGTCCCAAGTTAAGGCTTTAGCAAACCTATCACTTTCCTTGTTTATACTTTAGTTATTTCGAATTTGAACTTGATCCCCAATTGCAGTGAGACCATATTGAGCTTGCAATGAAACGGAGACTAGGCAGTAGTGAAAGAAGACTAGGCGCGCCAGCTTGCTCAGTCACGCCAACCTTCTCTCTCACTGAATGTTAACAGTCACTGCATCTATAAACCTTTTGCAATCTAACACTACGACTGAAATACAAAGTAAAACCTTGACTACTGCCAGTACAATGCTTCTTAAAGTGTAGCCAAGTCAAGTATGTGAGGTAATCTAGTCACTACAGTATTCATTATTTTATTAACATACGGTGAGATGATCCTCAATTATTTGTAATCTGCACAAGTATAAAAGAATTGAATATATGTGTAAAAGAATGTTCTGTGCAGTGATTTAGTACATCATCATTGGTATTTCTAACAATCTCCCCCTAAGATAGCTTTGTAACACAATGCGTTCCTTCCTAAACTAAGTAGCAATGATAATGTTAAAACCAAATAAATGAAGAATAACAAATCACATATGCACAAAGAACTGAAAATTTTCAACTCCCTCAAATTTTCAACTTCATTAAATTTTCAAGTAATTTTGTAACTTATCCTTCATCAATAAACTAAATGTTCAAATTGTACATAACAACTATACATGTTGAACACAAAGAAATGAAAACATGCAATGAATTTAAAATTGTATAAAAAGTAAATTCATTAACTTAAGGCTCTAAGCCTTTGAGATTAGCTTGCAGTGTGAGGAAAGAACTGCATCCAGGAAAAGTCTCTAAGACTTAGATCTTATTGGCCAAAGGCTCCCAACCTTCAGTTGATTGAGGGAGACTATCTAGCCGCTCCTTAGCTTGCCTTGCCATTCCAACTCCTGATTTGTCAAAGTAGCTCATTGGCTTCTTCCTATGTCCTTGCCAACTGAAAGATTGATGACATCTTTTTCTTTCATGCTCTTCAAATCTCCAGAAAAGTACCCTTAAGCCTTACGAGCTTCTTCTTATCTAGACTTTTAACCCAGACTTGATCTTTGTATTCTAAGCTTCTTCTGTCTGTTGTGCAGACCATAAGGGGTTGTTTGGCATTGTTGATTGAAACTTTCACTGACTTAATTGACTTGAAGAAACTTTCTTCTTTCTGTCTTCTCATCAATTCTGCCTGTTCAGGAAACATTTTCCTTTCACTTGACCTTGTCACTAAAGAACTTTCCAATGAAGGAACCGGAGAAACTGCAGTATTGACAGTCACTAAAGATGTAGAAGAAACAACTTCACATGAAGTCACTGAAAAGATGGATGGACTAGCAACATGAGCAATGTCAGAGGTTCCAGTGACTTGAAAAGATTCAATGATTTGATCAAATTTCCTTTTCTTGCTCTAGGCTTAAGAACTGAACTGTTCTAGCACTTTTGCTTCCTCCTGTAGCCTAGCTTTTATTTTGTCCAACTTTGATTTGTTGGCCTTGGAGAGATATTTTTCATCAATGTCAATCATTGAACATAATTCCATGTCTCCGTCTTTCACTGCAGCTAGGTAAGACTTGAAGTTCTCCGGTGCAATTCTCTTTGCCTTTTTCTCATGTCCCTTCTCAAAGTATTGCAGATTCAGCCTGTACTGCTATAGATTGCATTATCATTATATGATCTTGCTCAGCAATAAGTGCACGATCAACCCTATGCATAGGCATAACATCAAAAGCAGTTTTCATTTAGTCTTGCATGAGCTTCAACTTTTTCTGTGTAGCTTCAGATAACATTAGTTTTGGCTTATCCTTTTTTTTTTTTTTGGTAAAGGTCAATTTCATAAAATAAGAAATAAAGTACAATGCAACCCGAAGGAGCCACCAAATGAACTAGGACATGAAAGCCCTAGCCACCACAAAAAAAAAGAGCAAAAACATAACAATACCAAGCTATTTTCCAAATGCGTCGGATAACAATAGCCTGAATTGCTCTAATCCTACAAGTAATCAACCTATCTCT
>JAUEJK010170287.1:0-10828 GCA_032274865.1 Eryngium alpinum
TATATATTTAAGAATAAAATTAATATATTTTTAGATATAGCTTCAGTTAATTTTATTTAAATTTTTATCATGACTTTGGATATATATTATTAAATATAATTTAATATATATAATATTTTAAGAAAATATATTACAATATTTATGTGCCCATAGCGTACTACGCGCACTTAAAAATTTTAATTAATTTTTTTAAATTTTATATATTATTTAAATTTTTATATATTTAATTAAACTTTAGACATATTTTATATTGATAAAAAATATGAGTTGATAGTATTCTCTTGGTTCCTTTTGAGTCATTTATATTTTGAGTTGAATTTAGAATAGAAAAAAAAAATAAGAGACGGAATAGAAATATAAAAATTAATAAATTCTATTAAATTTTAATCAGAAAAATTATTTTTTTAAAAAAAATTATTAAGATATTTTAAAATATTTGAAATATGGAGAAAAAGGAAGTAATAAAATAGAACGTTTGGATAATACTTATAGGGAGAGGAGTGCATTCATAAATCTATAGCCTCAACTCTACTTATACATGTATTATAAACTTATTTGCCTAATTTTTATCTATTTTTTTATTTTGTTTGTATTGTCATTACAGTTGTGATGGATCGCATGACTATTTCATATATTTCTATAAAGGATCGAGAAATTTGGAATTCCACATTCTTAGTGGTGTAGGTTGTAATGAAGCGATTGCAAGATATAATAAGAACTATATGTATATGTTAAAAGTTATGATCTATTTATTCTCATAATCTAACACTTTAAGGTTTTAGGTGAGATAGTTAATGAAAAAAATGTTTAGGACATATTATAGGTATTGTATTCACAATGTTTACTTGCAGTCAGATTTCATTACCTAATTTTGTGTAGTATGCATTATTTTTATTATATTTCCTTATCCTCTCATTATAGTGAGTGTAAGAGTGAAGTATGACTGTTTTGTGTTTGTATTTATACTCCTAAGGATAATGCCTCTAATTATAATGCTTATTTTTTTCTTATTGACTATTGCTAATTATGAACATTTTCTTATAGATTCCTGATAAATATTTTAAGTACACCTAAAAAAGGTGAATCAACTCATTTTTGTTAAATGAAAATAGCCCATTTTCTCTTCATGGCTCTAGCTTTTCAGAAATTTAATAATCGGTTAATATTTCATATTTGAACAAATTAAACATGTCTTTGAAATTCACACATATTTAGATTTCTACTAATTATTTGCATTCTTATTCAATAAGCATTGATCAACTTTGAATTTAGAATTTATTTTGTTGAATATCAAAAATTGAGTAATTTACTTTTGGTTGAGAGAGCTTGGACGCCAGTTAGAGATGAGAGCTAACATGATTTGGATTCTTCTGAATAACTCAGTTTACTGATCAATAGATCGAACTCTCTTCAAGTGAGTATAGTTGATTCATGTTAACCCTATTTTTTCTAATAATAGTTGAACAAGTGAGTGATAAATGTGGTATAATATGAGAATTTTATGATTACAGACGCTTAAAGATGATGTTTATAAACATAATTAGTCAGGATATCAGCAATGAACCATATTAGTGTATCTTCCTCCTATTTTGTGTGTACATACAGATACCGTATTTTTTTTATAGTAATAATAGCTATAACATATACAAACACGCTATAATAGATAGAGATTATAAAATGTGATGTTCAAACTATGAATGCCAGTTCCCCTAATCGGAAGATAATCTAAGAAATACAAATACAAAATATTTCAGAATTGCAGAGTATTTAAAATTTGACAGTCATTTATTAATAATAAATACATAATAATCATATACTTGAAATTTATTTTCTAGGGTTTCAAAAAGCATGGATATTGCTCTCAAATGAGTGGTAACACCAACTTACAATGAAGATATACCACCACGAAACTATTAAGAAATTATCTTTAACAAAGAGTTTGATTTCGGGTACGGATGGTGAATCACCAGAGCTTAACATGTCCAAATATATACAAAGTGAATAAAAATGTCAAAATATCAATCCTTTGATATACAAAGTGAACAAAAATGTCAAAATATCGACTCACCAAAGTGAACAAAAATGTCAAAATATCATTATACAAAGTGAACAAAAATGTCAACATATCAGTTGTCTTAGATTTTGTTTCTTGAATATAGTAGTTTCAATTTCAATTTATCATGCTTGTACAATTATGCAGTGCTTTCTGCTTTTTCACATGTATATATGTGATGGATAATTTTTATGTGCAACCTTAGGTTTTATTTGGTCTGCTTTTTACAGCTTAACTATTTAACTATACTATTAAGGTGTTTAACTCAGCATATAACTGTATCTCCTAAGTAATAAAATTATTTTAATTAATTTATCTTAATATCATTTACAAAAATAACTAATTTATTCCGTGTGCGAACGAGCAAAACACTAATAATATTTTAATACATACATTTGTAAATTGCCACTAACTAATTATTTGTTTACCTAATCTTTATATTTTTTGGCAAGGTTGAGTTGGTCAGTACAAATGGATGGCTAAGGCATAAATTGTTGTCTTTTTTAAGAATTTCGCATAATACTTCTCATTCTGAAAGAGTTAATTGAAAATTCATTATAAATTGGAAATTTCGCATAATAAATAATCAATGTTCCTCCATCTTGTCTATCACTTAATATTATTGATTATTTATAAATTTTTATTATATCTTCTTTTAAAATTAAAAATATAAATTTTTATCAACTCTATAATATCATTAGTTTGTCATTATCACAGGTTACCAAAAACTAAATATGGATAGGCGAACAGACGGAACAGGTGATCGAGCGGGGAAACCAAATTCAAATTTCAACGTCTGAATTGGATCTTTGATAGGAAATTCAAGCCAAATGCGGATGAATCTTTACTTCAAAACGGCGAAATCGTATCTAAACAAGGGGTGAACTGGGTTCGGATGAAATGGCTAGAAAGGATACAGCAAGGGGGTAAATTGGGTTCAATGAAATGGCTAAAAATGATACAGCTCAACAGAGGAAATTTGGTGGTAGATCTTTTGCCCAGGTAGTAAAGGATAACATTGAGAAGGAAGCAAATGGGTTAGATGAAAACGAGGGATGGACGTTGGTGGAAAAGAGGAGAAATCTTTAAAGAAAACCATTCACAACGGTCTTTCTGAACAACATTCAAGAGGGATTAAGAGCAGGTGATATTTTGCTGCTTGTAAAGGAGAAAGCTACCGTTAAGGATATAATCTTGCCAAAGAAAAGGAACAAAAATAACTTAAGATTTGATTTCATTCTGGTAAAAAGTGAGGAAGATAGAGACGGGTGATAAAGTAGTTCAATGGTTTGGTTTTTGGCGGTAGAAAGCTAATAGCCTCGATTGCAAAACCCAATAAGAAAATGTCAGAAGTTAAGAAATTTGAGGATAATCAAGGAGAAAGATGGAGGGATAAAAAGGCAGCTTTCACTGAACTAAATAGAGTTCGAATGGAGACAGAAAAGGTTTTTATTTTAAATATTGTCAGGGATATAGATGAAAAGGCTTTCTCTATTCAACAACCTCAACAAAGAAAAATCATTGAGAATGTGGGTGCGTTTCTATATAAGAATGAAGGACTGGAGAAAATGTTCTCAGATTAGATAAGAAATCCATAATGAAGGATTGCAAGGTTGTAATATTTTTACCATAGCAGATGGTCGCTGCCTTATTAAGCTAAAGGAGCAAAAGACTCTTAAGGAAGGCATGTTATTATTAGACAAATGGTTTAGAAATATTCAGAGGGCCAATCTAGATCGACTAAAGGCTGAAAAAGTATGTATGGTTGAATGTAAGGGACTCTCATTTATCTACTATAATATGGAGAATTTGAATATAATCTTTAAGCATATAGGAAGAGTGATTGACCATAACATGAAGGGTATGCTTGATAATGGGTTTAGGACAATCCATTGCAAAATAGAAACTATGAATCATGAAAGAATATATCTGTTTTATAAATTACCAAAAGATGAAGAGTGTTTGGTGGAACTGTCAGAAGTCCCTAAAGCTTGGGGACTTGGATGGAATGAAGAAGTAATCTTAAATTCAGCAATCTCTGTGGAAGAAAAAAAAGTCAAGGAGTTTCTTTTCCAGAGATCAAGACTTGCAACATTGGTAAGAATAACTCCCCAATATTCTCGATTTTAGAGACTGTTGTGCCATAATCTCAATTTTTAGGCTCACATGACTTAATTCCCCTTCCAAACATTAGTTCTGATAATAGGATAGCCAATTTTAGAGAACCATTGCCAATTTTAGAGAACCATTC
The DNA here is from genome assembly GCA_032274865.1 of Eryngium alpinum. NCBI lineage: Eukaryota > Viridiplantae > Streptophyta > Magnoliopsida > Apiales > Apiaceae > Eryngium > Eryngium alpinum. The sequence continues at coordinate 4,305 of JAUEJK010170287.1, forward strand.
TTCTATTTTATTAGTCTCTGATTCGAATAAATTGTATTTAAAAAATATGTTACTTGGAAGAAACGAGGAATGACTGAATCTAAAGGATGTTTAGTGTAGTAGTCAAATCTCTAATGAGGAGTGGTTGAAGCTTTCTTTACATATTGAAGAAGAAATGTGTGTTTTGTTAAATAAGTTCAAATTGAAATCTAGAGGAAGACCAAAGAAAAGGGTTGGAGGTCTAAAGAATCCTTTTAAAGTGGGAATACACAAGCTCAAAAAGGTTAAAAAAGGATCTGGTGCTAAGATCATAATTTCGGATGACAAAAAAGGATTACTTGAAGTGGGAAATTTCTAGGACTGGAGCTAGTCAATAAGAGTCTTCTTCAAGACTCTTAACTTGTGGTTTTAAGAATAGAATTAAGAAAAGCTGCTTTTGGAAATGATGCTTTCATTACTTTCATGGAATGTTAGAGGCCTGGGGTCTGATCTATGTAAAAACAATCTTCATGAGGTTTTCTCCCAAAATAGACCTCTCATATGTTGTATCTATGAAACAAAGAGAAAAGATTGGGACTTAAAATTGAATGATAGGTTGTGGAAATCTTCTGCAAATGGCTGGGTACACAGAAATGCTTCAGGCTTTTCAAGAGGAATTCTTACTTCTTGGAACTCTATTGATCTAAGGCTGATTCAGGCTGTTGAGAATTAAATTGGATTGATTGTTTGTTTGAGGCTACAAGCTAAAAAAAAAGATTTACATATTTTAATATATATGCACCCCACTTGACTAAAGACAAGAGGGTCTTTTTTGATTCCTTAGAAAATCAGGTGAAATGTTGGTGTAAGTTTCCAATGTGTCTGCTAGGTGATTGAAATTTCACAAGGAACAGTGTAAAATGTTACAATTGTAAGCATTCAAAAAGAAATATGAATTTATTTAATTCTTTTATTAAGGACCTGGGTCTCATGGAAGCTGCTTTATCTTCTGGGACATTCACTTGGTTTGGCTCTGGAAATAAGAAAAGAAAACTGGATAGGGTTCTTTTCAACCTTTATTGGTCTGAAAAAGCTCCATATTTTTACAGGGTCTAAATAAAAAGCAATCAGACCATAAAGCTTTATTATTTGAACCCTGCATGGTGAATTGGAGCCCAAAGCGTTTCAAATTTTTTGATCATTGGCTTGACAAACTAGAAGTAAGAGAGTTAGTCAAAAGTTTCTGGGAGTCTGAATTGTCTTCATCAAGGACCAGTATTAATTTTACTGAAGCATTCAAAAATTTGAGGGAAAAGATTAGTGGGTGGAATAAGAATATAAATGAAAATATTTTCAACAAAATCAAATGGTTGAAAAAGGAAATAGATCAAGCTAGAAAGGAGAACAAAGGGTTAAAGGTCACATAATCTGAAAGGGAACTAAGAAATCTTTACATTAAAAGGGACAATCTTCTCAAAAGAAAAGAAAACTTGATGTGGACTTTACAAGGAGACAGAAACTCCAGATTCTATCACAGAGCTGTTCAGAAGAAGTGGAATGAATCAAACATCCTATCTTTAATAAAGGATGGGGTTACCTAATCAGATCCTATCAAAATAAGAGAGGCTTTGCTAAATCATTTTAAGGACTTCTTCACTGGGAAAAAAGAACTTATTTGGTTTAACATTGATAATTTAGAGTTATCATGTTTAAACGATGATGAGGCTTTCACACTAGAGCATCAGATTTCCTTTGAGGAAGTAGAAAATGCAACTTTAGACTGCAATCCAGACAAGGCTCCTGGGCCTGATAGTATAAATTTTAAAGTTTTCAGATTTTACTAGAATTACTTCAAGGAAAGCTTCTTTTCTTTTATCAAAAGATTCTTTAAAATTAGTTTTATACCTAAAGGCTACAACTCATCCTTTTTAGTCCTTATTCTAAAATAAAAAAAATGTTGTGTCTATTGGTGATTTCAGGCCCATAAGTCTTTTGAACTCATCATACAAGGTGGTAGCTAAGATCTTAGCTAATAGATTAAAATCAATATTGGAAAAGCTAATATCTGAGGAACAATCTGCCATCATCAAAGAAAGACTGATTTCTGAGAATATTTTCGTTGCTAATGAAGTAATTGGATGGCTGAAAAAAAAGATTTGCTTCTCAAATTAGACTTTCAGAAAGCCTTCGATTCTGTTGATTGTGACTTCCTGTTCTCAGTTCTTAAAAGGATGAATTTCCAAAATAGGTGAATTTATTGGATAAAGGAATGTATTACTTGTGCTAGAATTTTCATACTTATAAATGGATCTCCAACAAAAGAATTCATTCCAAATAGGGGACTAAGACAATGTGATCCCATCTCTCCTTTACTATTTAATTTAGTGGTCAAGTGTTCAACTCTTTTATAAAAAAAGGCAGTGGAAGGGGTATCTTCAAGGGCTTATCTATAGGAAAAGAAAGCTGGAGCTCTCTATACTGTAATTTGCAGATGATTCTCTATTTTTTTTGAAAGTCAGTGAGAACTCTGTCATTGATTTAAAGAAAACTTTAGAATATTTTCAACATACATCAGGATTAATTTTGATAACAATTCTCTCTATGCTTTTGGAGTTGATGAAAATCTAGCTAAGAAATGCCAAGATATTCTAAATTATTCAAGGGGCAGTTGGCCAATGAATTATCTGGGATTTAGGATTAGATCTTCCAGTTGTAGAAAAGCTTTTTCGAAGCTTCTAATAGATAAGTTTAAGCTAAAGCTGAACAGCTGGAACAAAGAGAACATTTCTATGGTAAGAATATCAGTTCTAATCCAATCTACTTTGAATAGCCTTTCAATTTATTGGATGAACCTGACCATAATTCTAAAATATATCCTGAAGGTATTAGAAAAGATCATAAGGGACTTCCTTTAGAATCATGAAGAAACCCCGGAAAATTACACCTTTTAGCATGGAAAAAAGTGTGTAAAAGTAAATTATCTGGAGGGTTAGGTTTATGATCTTTGGGAAATAAGAATCTTGTGGTTTTCTTAAAATGGACTTATAGATGGATCAATAATAGAAACTCTTTATGGAGAAAGATTTTATATGCAGTTTATAGGAGCTCCATCAAAGATAGGGTGGAGGAATGGAATATCTCTATCTCTTCATCAAATATTATGAAGGCTATAAATCTCCCTCATAAGGTGTATAAATGTGCCGAGTTTATAAATTTTGAAAAATTTCAGTGGATGATAGGTAATGATAAAAGTATTTCATTCTGGGAGGATCACTGGTTGAATCTGGGTATCCTCTGCTTTAGATATAAAAAGCTTTATGCTTATTCTACCTTGAAGAATCATAAACTTTTGGATGCTGCAAGCATTATTTATAATAAGGAGAAAAATGAGGCTTCCTTTTTAAAAAGAACACCATCTTATTTGGACTTACAAGATTAGGAAGCTATAGTGGCTTGTATCATAATGTAAAGTTTTGTGAGTAGGAAGATTCTTTAACTTGGATATACTTAAATAAAATTTTGAAAGCTGATGATCATTATAAGAAGTTAGAGGACCAAACAGTGGAGAAAAGATGGATGGATATATGGGGATTTAACTGCTTCCCTAAGGTAAAGATGTTTTTATGAAAAATGGCTCTCAACATCCTCCAAACTAAAGCTTTGCTTAAACAAAGAAATGTTTTTATTCAAAATGGATATTGGTGCAGTTGGTGTAAAAACTGTGAAGACGATGCAAAGCATATTTTTTTTTATTGCACTCTTGCTACTTGGTTTAAAGAGATAGCATTCTCTTTATGGGGTATAAAAAACATAATTTAGGATGAAAACTATCCTCGTTCATGGAGTCAATTAAATGTAATCAATTCCAAATGGTCGAGGAAGGGATGGAATCAATCTTTTTATTGTTGTTGTTCTTTGGACCATTTGATTAGCAAGGAATGAGTGTTCCTTCAAGAACATTTCTTTTTGTCAAAGAATGAGTTCGAATACTTGGTTAAAGAAAGGATTTGTGGGTGGTCTGATGCTACAGGTATTCTTCCACCAGAAGAGAGAGAAAAATGGTTTGCAAAGCCTAAAGAATGGTATCTCTCGATGGATAAAAAAGAGAAATCCCAAGCTGGAAGACTCATTGAAGAAACTGTGGGTTGGTGTGTTTTCATAGATGCTGCTTGGAACCCTGCCTCCTCAAACTCAGGTCGTGCAGCCATTGGAGGTATTATCAAAGATGATAATAAAGAGATCATTTTCATTTTCTCGGGGCCAATTGAAGCTGATAGCGCATCTTTAGCTGATGAACATGCTATGATTTTCTTACTAGAAGAAGTGTGCAAGAAAGAGTTGGGCTGTAATTCTCTGAACTTCTTCTCGAATTCTAAACTGACTATTTCTCATATTAAAAGGGTCTGTAACCCGTTTTCTATTGCACGGGATCCATTATTCAGGTTGGTGAAGGTTGTATCTAGAGCCCAAAAGTGTAATTTTTGGCGCATTTCTAGACTTGCAAATTCTTAAGCCCACTTCCTAACCCAACAAGGACTATAAAGGCAAATTTTAATTCATGGTTGGTGTTAATTCAAAAGAATTTACACACTTAGAGAGAAGACAAAGAGACATGACATGTTTTAGTAAATTAAAGAGGGAAAAGATTTTATATTTTGTTAGAGTTCCAAGAAATATCAAGTAAGATTTTATATTTGTTAGAGTTCCACGAAATATCAAGTGCATGCCTTAGAACATACAATTATTACCTAAAAAGAGAGAATCATATAAGTATTGGCATTACTTACTCCATTTACTCATCTTTACTATCGGTAAATTCTAGTATAGTATTTGTTCATCTTCTTGCAATCGAAATAGGATCTTATGCATGGAAGAAACCAACCTTTGATTTCCTAAAAATCAATATCGTTAGCAGATTTGTTCCTTTCAATGACATTCCTCCTCCAAACAGAAACGCCAATGAGATTGGTGGAGTTATTAGGGATCATCTAGATAATTTTGTGGCTGGTTTTGTGGGAACTGAAGGGATGGACGATCTTGTTTTAGTTCATCTTAGGGCTTGCATGTTTGGCATTAAGCTTTCTCTGGATATATCCAAGATCCTTTCGACGAAAACAATGTGGTTCTCCTACATTTGGAAACATCGGATGCACTTGGTTATCAAGCCATCATGGATAAAGACAGTTTTATGGATGAGATAGTGAAAATCCTTTCAAATAAATTGGTGGAGATGCTTCAGGATGCAAATTGATGAGTGATAAAGCGATGCCGTCCGCAAGCAAATAGAGTAGAGTTGCTGATTTCTTGGCAGGTATTGGCCGTAATCACGCAAATGGTTATACCTCTTTTGATGAGCCATCAGATGAATTGATGGAGTTGATAAATCATGACAATAATCGAGACATTGTTTTTTAGCACAACAACAATATTTGGAACGAAGTTGATGAGCAAATTCAAGAACTGGAGCAACAGAATGGAGGGGATGATAATTGGCTTAATGGTGGATGGGCGACCCTATTTGGAATGCGGCACTGGATAATTTGAATCAATAACCAGGTTGGGATAATAATCTTGCTTGGAATCAGTTGGGACAAGAAAATGAGGAGAATGGAATGATTGTGGATGGAGGTTTAGAGGAAGATCATGATATGGAAGTCCAGGGAATGGAGATGGGAGAAGCTGATGGCACTGGTGATGGTGAAGCCGAAGTCATTGAAGATGGGCTTGCTGTGGAAGAAGATATGGGTTTTTGAATTGGGTTATGCCTATTTCTCCTCGGACATGAATTTTTATGTTTTGTTTATTATTTTGTTTGATCCGATGGGCTGATTAAGCTTTGGGTTATTTTGGTTCTTCTGGGTATCGTTGTTCTTCTGTAATTTTGGGGCTTGGTCTCGGAGGGGATCCATCCTTGTTTCTTTTGTATCATCCTTTTCTTTATTAAAGTTTTGTTATTAAAAAAATCATTTTAATTTATTAAAAGTACTATAATATAAATATATATACTTATTTTTAATATTAATAATAAATAAAAAATATAAATTAAAAATAATTATTTTAATAATATCTATACTTATTATAATTGTTGAACGTAATTTTACATTTTTACCCTGTTTAATTAAACTATTTTAGCTTAATAATTTTGTCATTTATGTCATTTTATTATCTGATGATGTAATAATGACATCACTAAATACCCATGCTGACACCATATTCCAATATCTATTTTAGGGGTGAGTATTTGGTTAAAATCGAACCGCACCGAATCGAATTTTATTTCGATTACCAAATACCAAATCGAAATTATTTCAGTTTTGCACTTAACTAAATTAATTATTTCGGTTAAAATCGAAAACCAAAAAAACCAAAATTTTAATATATTTAATAAAATTAATAATTATATAATTATTTATTAATTTATATATTATTTTATTTAAGTCTAAAGCATAAAAATTAAAAAAAAAGAAATTGCTGTAATAAAAATTTATAATATAATATAAATAAAAGAATTAATATATGTAATAATATATATATATATATATATATATATATATATATTATAATAA
>JAUEJK010170396.1:0-10828 GCA_032274865.1 Eryngium alpinum
GAATGGAGAAATCGTCATATTTGGGAGCCCGGGGGGGGGGGGGATGACTACATGAGAAACCAGTGCGTCAGCTTTGAAGATGACGATTTAGAGGAAGTTCGATTAGCGTTTGAGGACCCTTTGATAATAACGACTCGTTTGAGGAATCAATAGATGACTAAGATATTGGTGGACAACGAAGCAGCGGTCAACATCTTATTCTATGCGGCGTTCATCAAACTAGGATTGCCTGAACAAAGATTGGAGGAGTCAAAAAATCTTATAATAGGATTCGGAGGAGAGGAAACCACCGTCAAAGGCATCATACAGATTCACATGATTCTTGGAGAATGAGCTACAGAAGAAGCACACATATTGGAGTTTGTGGTGGTAGAAACTCCATCAGTATACAACACTATCTTGGGAAAGAAGGGACGACGTCAATTTCAGGCTGTACCATCCACATATCATGCAGTTATAAAATTCCTGACCCATCGAGGTGAGGGGATCCATAAAAGTGACCTGATCACATCGCATGTTTGTTGTATAACCACATCAAAAGAACAAGAGAAGGGAGGGGGAACCCTTCCCATGGCAACATTAGATGTGCAAAAAAATTCTCAAGAAAAGAGAGGCCAACCAGCTGAGAATTAATTGGCATACCCTTGGATGAGGTGGACGCAAAGAAGATTACCTATGTAGGATCTGGATTGGAGGAAGAATAACGACGAGAATTGACTAGTTTCTTATAAGAAAACAGAGTTGTCTTCGTATGGACAACAGCTGACATGCATGGGATTGATCCTAATATGATAAGTCACAAATTGAATATCTTACCTCAGAAAAATCCCATCTACCAGAAAAATATGAACTTTGGAATGGAGAGACAACAAATTATAGATCAAGAGGTCTAAAAGCTCTTAGAAGCTGGGTTTATCCGAGAGATATAGTATGCAGAATGGGTTGCTAATCCCGTACTAGTACCAAAGCCTAATGGAAAGTGGAGGATGTGTATTGATTTTACAGATTTAAACGATGCTTGTCCCAAAGATCATTACCCTCTTCCTCGTATTGATGCACTGATAAATGCAACTGCTGGGCATGAGATGCTAAGTCTAATGGACGCCTACAGCGGGTATCATCAAATCAAGATGTATGAAGGGGACATACCTAAGGTATCTTTCATAACTGAGCGTGGATTGTATTGCTATGTGGTTATGGCGTTCGGGTTACGTAATTCAGGAGCCACATATCAAAGATTGGTAAATAAAATATTTTCCCCATTAATTGGGCAGTCGATGACATGTTGGTTAAGAGTAAAAAGAAGGGATCTCATATAGAAGACCTGGAGGCGACCTTCCGTATATTGCGTAAGCATAATATGAAGTTAAATCTAGACAAGTGTGCCTTCAGAGTAGGAGCTGGGAAGTTTTTGGGGATGATGGTTTCTCAAAGAGGAATTGAGGCCAACCCAGACAAAATACAAGCTATTGTCAATATGAGACCCCGAACAAATGCCAAAGGAGTACAACAACTCACCGAAAGGGTTGCTGCTCTGGGCAGATTCTTGTCCAAGGCTGGAGAACAGTGTCTTCCTTTCTTCAAGGTACTTAAGGCTGCCAAAAAAATTCGAATGGACTAACGAATGCCAAGAAGCATTTAATGGACTAAAGGAGTATCTCAGTTCCCCGATTCTCTTAGCTAAACATGAGCAAGGTGAAGTATTGGCGATTTGTTTGGCTATATCAGAAGGAGCTTTAAGTGCAGTATTGGTTAAAGATCAAGGTGGAGTACAATTCCCGGTATACTACATAAGTAATGTCTTACATGGGGTTGAGTTAAAATATGGAAGAATCGAGAAGCTAGCTTTAGCTTTCATCATGGCAGCTCGAAAATTGAGACCTTACTTTCAAGCATATACCATAGAGGTATTAACGGATCAGCCACTACGACAAATCTTGCATAAACCAAACACCAGCGGAAGGCTGGTAAAGTGGGCGATGGAGCTAAGTGAATATGACATACGTTACAAGCCTAGGATGGCCATCAAGGCATAAGCTTTGGCTGACTTCATTGTTGAATGTACTATAGCCCCTGAAGAAGAGGCTAGACCTAAAGAAACACATCCGACCTCCTAGGAAGTGGAAGTAGAAAAAGAGGCATGTAGTTTGTATTTTTGATGGAGCATTTAATGCTCGTTGCGGGGGAGCCGGAGTGATCTTAGAAAGCCCTGGAGGATTTCTCATTAGACATGTCGTTACCTTGAATTTTGTGGTAACCAATAACGAGGCTGAATATGAAGCATTAATAGTTAGTTTGGGGTTGGCAAGGTCTTTGAGGACTAAGAGATTATTGATACGAGGTGACTCACAACTAGTAGTCAGTCAGATTAATAGAGTCTATGAGGTACGGGGACTCAAGTTGGAAAAATACGCCGAGATGGCTAAGGCTATACTATCACAATTCAAGGGTTGGACACGGCAGTTCATACCAAGGGAACAAAATTTAGCAGCGAATGAGTTGTCTAAATTCGCGGCTGGAGCTATTCAGATGAAGTATGATGGCAACATGTATTTAGAAGTACATGAGCAACCGAGTATAGCGGCAAAGCTAATGGCGCCCATTCATGTTGAGATCAATTGGATGGACCCGATCAAGGCCTATCTAATTAAGTGTGAGTCACCCCAAGATCCCAAAGAATCCAAAAAGATTCAAGGGAAAACATCCATAGATGTGATCATCGAGGGAATCCTATATAGACGATCGTTTTCTATGCCATATCTAAAGTGCTTAGGACCACGGGAAGCTCATTCGGCTTTGGAAGAAGTTCATGGGCAGTGCGGTCAGCATGTAGGAGGACGGATGCTTGCACAAAAGATTATGCGACTTGGGTTCTTTTGGCCATCATTGAAGCAACATGCTATGGAATATGTGAAAAAGTGTGATAAATGTCAGAAGTTTGCATCTATACCAAGAAAACCTCCTAACATACTTACATCCATTACTTCTCCTCTACCCTTCGCCATGTGGAGAATAGATATATTGGGACCTTTTCCCCAAGCATCTGGACAAAGGAAGTTCTTAGTGGTTGTCGTCGACTACTTCACAAAGTGGATTGAAGCTCGACCACTGGCGGTAATCACATCTAAGAAGGTAATTTGATTCCTATGGGAAGATGTTATCTGTCGATATGGAGTTCCTCGTATCATTGTTGCTGATAATGGAAAACTGTTTGATAGTATAGAGTTCAAAAACTATTGTCGAGAATGGAATCCAGAGTTGTGTTTTGCAGCGGTGGCGCATCCTCAGGCTAATGGACAAGTAGAAAGAAAAAACCGCATCATCTTGGATGACGTAAAGAAGATGTTAAACGATACCAAAGGAGCATGTGTAGACCGATTGTTAAACGTCTTGTGGTCTTACAGAACTACTCTTAGAGAATCTACGGGAGAAACTCCATTCTCTTTAGTCATGGGGTGGAAGCAGTCATTCCAGTAGATCTGGCCTTACAGTCGCCCATAATTGAGAATTTTAATCTAGTTGATAATGAAAAGCTGTTAAGAATGGAAACTGATTTGATCAAAGAAAAAAGAGAGGAAGCTGTCAACAAGATACTGGAGTATAAGAGGAAGACCTCTTCTTATTACAATTTGAGAGTAAAGAAGCGATATTTAGTTAATGGGGACTTGGTTCTTCAAAAGCTTGAAGCTACTAGAAAGGAAAAAAAGGAAGTTGTGTCCTAATTGGGAAGGACCATATAGAGTAAAAAGAACAGTGGGATTAGGTTCTTATCACTTAGAAACTCTTGAAGGATAGGCGTTACCTCATACTTGGCATATTACTAGTTTGTGATGATATTTTCAGTAAGATGTAATGATATGAGAATGATTATATAGCAAAAGAGTTTTTCATTGAACATAAATCATTACAATATACACGATCACTTAGAAGGAGGAGGATTTAGTGTTCCCCTCTCCATCAGTGTCGAGGAGGTCATCTAGTTGTCCTACAAATTCCTTATCTATTGAACTAGTACCAGGATCTTGAGGTGGAAGAGGAAGAGCCCGGGGTGTAGGCCCCTTATCGTCACCAAAGTCTGAATTATCATCCTCACTACTAGAACCCTCATCATCAGCATCGGATCCCAGCTGCCATTCAAACTCCTCGTCCGTGTCTTTTGGGTATTCAACTAGCGGAACAAGATATTTAGCAGCAGAAAGATCAATGCCCGGATAAATATCTTTCACCATCTTCAAGGCTTTATCCCACCATTCATTATAGATCTTGGGAAGCCTTCTTCTGGTGGGGTTGCCAACTTCCTGTAGCGATAGTATTTGGATTTTATGAACTCCCTGATGATGGTGGTGTCGGAGTCGCGCATCTGATTACGGGGGTTTAGATTCATCTCTGCAAGACGGGCACATTCAGCTTTAAGCCCTTTGTTCTTCTTCTCGGATTCAGAGAGCTCGGTTTGGAGTCTCTCAATGTTCTTCTCTTGCTCATCGAGAGAAGATTCTAAAAGATTGACCTGGTGCAGAGCTGCTTGGAAGTAGCAACTGACCTACAAATGAAGAGATGATAATCAATATATTGAAAAGAAAAGGAGGTTCAGAATGATTATAGAAAGGAGAAAAGAACCTTACTGAGGCCATAGCCTGGACACCATAAGCCCTAATGCCCTCTGTCTGAGAGCTGTAGACAATATCCTCTTTGTCGCGATGAGTGATGGACCCAAGGGACCATTGTTGAGCATAGAGTTCGTTTCTGACCATAGAATCTTGTGGCCTGAATTGTTACTCCCCTTGGAAGGGAGCACTACCATAGGCAGAAGAGGTAGGAGGAGGGGGCAGTGGATCACGAGTACTCTTCTTAGAAGACTCAGGAGCAGGAGTGGACGATTTGGGGGGGGGGGGACTCAACCCCTGTTTGATGAGATGAGCGATCTCCTTCTCAACTATATGGTCAAAATCAATACATAAGATTAATGAAAACTTGATAAAAGTTACAAAGAATAAGGTTGATGGATACCTGAGAAGCTTCCTTTCTTGGACTTCTTAGGATTACTGCTTTCTACCATGGCATTTGAATAAGCTTAGAGAGAAGACTTGTGAAGTGAAATGCTTAAGAGAAGAATGAAGAATGAGGAATCCTTCCAAGAAAAGTGTTTATACAGAGAAGGAAGTTGAGGAAGAAGTGGGAAGTCGTGCCGCTTCGATTGCCTAAAATGGTAATCGTTCCATACGGAGGAAACCCTAAGAGGATTTATTGGCTATTAAACTTCTTAGAAAAAAAAGTATAGGAATAAAAGCACCTAAAGGTAAGAAATATAGACCATTTGGCGTGATATGCCAAGGAGGATGAGAATAAAGATAAGGCAAAATGCTAAAATCATGAGATAATAAGCCCCTTGGCGTGAAACGCCTAGGAGGAAAGAATGTAAGGAGGCTAAAACGCCAAACTATCACGAAAGAAGCACCCCTTGGCGGTAGTATGAATAAGGGCTGAAAACGCCAGGATTAGTAAAATAATACATCCATTGGTGCCAAACGCCAAGGAGGATGAATGTTATAGGCTAAAAACGCCAAGCTTGCTCAAAGAGGAGACTATTGTTCCATTTCATGGAAAAACGCTAAACTTATGAAGAAAATGTACCCTTGCCATCTAACACCAAGGGAGATTGCTAGACATGCTTTAAAAAGCCAAGCTAGAGACATGGGGGAGCTCCTTGGCGCCAAACGCCAAGGATGAATGTTCTCCACCTATTAAAAACACCAAGAGCAAGCAAAGGGGTAACTCCTTGGCATTAAACGCCAAGGAGGAGTGTTTTTCCTCACTCAAAAATGCCAAACTTGTGTAAAAGCTCACTCCATTGGCGTTAAACGCCAAGGAGAAAGGGATGCAGGCGGGTTTCCGTAAGCTCTGATTTTTTGTGAAAGATGAGTCGTATTTTTGCGAAATAAATTACCCCAAAAATAGGGGGCAAATATAGTTGCCCAAAAATAGGGTCCAAAATATTAGAGCCCCATGAGGCAGGATCCAGATCCGGAAAAACTCGAGTTAAATAAGCCCAATACGGCAAAGCCCAAAGAGGAGGACTTAAATACGGAGGTGCAGAAATCCTAGAATAACTAGGTAAATAAATTCAGATAAGGAAGTGAATCCTAAAGGTAAATCAAATAATGATTCCTAATGATGGTAGAAAACTCTAATCTTGGGTGGTAAGAAAAAAGAGATAATGTAAAGATAATTACCATCTGAATAGGATTGTAATTCCTATTAGAAGTCAGAAAACCTAATTCATGCCTATATAAAGGGGATTATTTCTCATAATCAGGTACCCAGTTCTAGATCCAGTTAAGAGATTTTACTCAGATAATTTTGTTACTTATTCTTGCACCCGAGTCCTCCCGGCGGGACCACCCTCCACCGGTTTTTGCAGGTTTTTCGGTGGCTATTCGAGGAGATCGTCTACGAAGGTTCCGATAATCAGGTAATCTATTTTTCTGATCTGTAACAGGTGGGGGAAAGCTTTACTTTTGTGACATTCGTTAGGGTATTGTCTGCTTGTGCTTACTCTGGATTAATAGAGACTGTATTTAGTTGAGCCGACTGTTTGATAAGGCTGAATAGCATATCAGAAACACACCATGGAGCCAGATGTGTTTGTGGATATTCTATGATTATATTAAACTGTTATCTGAATCAATTTAGAAAGTGACTAATAGTTATTATTAGTTTCCTTTTTAGAAAGAATTGCAAAGTAGAGTAATGCAGGGTAGCTTGCAAGGATGAAGATCGTTTTGTTTGTCCTGGATTAAGATGAATTGTAGAGGGGGGAGGTGAATATAATTCACAATATTTTTTAATTTAATTAACTGTTATGAGTATAACAATTCATCATTTTAATAAATCTTATAAGACTGCTTCTCTAATATGCTCTATTGTTATTAGATCAAACACAATATGAATAGCAAACAATGAAAAAGAGTTCTCCAAAGTTAAACTTGTATTACTTTGAAGACTGGTTTCAAAATAAAACTTGTTGCTTACAAAATATCTGTATTACAATTGCTTCTGAATCTCTCAATTGTAACCATGTACAGCTTCTAGTACAAGTTGTATTTATATATATAACTGTGTAAAATCTAGAAAAGGAAAACAATCTTATTCTAATACAATTTGCTGTTTTTTTTTTCTAAAAACCTATCCATAATAAAGATATACATGTAAACTATATTTATGATATCCCTAAAATATAGATGGATAGAATCTTCAGCTTCCGTCTTCAAACAAATCACAATCTCTTGCTTTTTAATCGAAGTCCAACTCTAGTCAACCAGCGCCTTTGTCCAACTTCAAATCTGCTAGGAAGGAAATCTGCTACCTTGAAATTGCTTCCCAACAAATCTGCTCCTCAGTCAAAACTGCTCCTATGAAAATCTGCTTTCCAATCAATCTGCTCTTCAGGCATAGCTGCTCCTGTGCAGGATTGCTTCACTTTGGACAATTAGATAGTTACTCCAGATCTGCTAGTTAGCTTGGCTTGGAATCTGCTAGTTGGCTTGACTTGGAATCTGCTAGTTGGCTTGACTTGGAATCTGCTGGTGCATTGTCTTCAATCCGCTGGTCACAAGCAAATTACATCTTTACCAGCACTCTTGTGATTTACTTGTTCCAAGATTATCCTTCATGCATATGTGCACCTAATTCCCCTTTGTTCAGTATTGTCATAGCTTTTTGATGTACACATTACACTTAAATCTTAAATGATGTAATTTACAAGATGTCTGAATATAAATGCTAAGTTCCCTACCAGCAGTTTTCTATTCTATACATCATCACATTCTTCTTACATGAATTAAACCTAACACGTTTACAAAGCTATATCATGATATATCCTTGTATACCTTTGTGCTCAATTTATTTAATATTCTGATACATATATGCAGGGTCACAAGAGGTCTCTGCGAGGAAGACATTACACTAACTGGAACAGTTTGCAATGTTGTGAAGCAAGATGATTTAGATGTCAAACATACTTCGTTGCTCTGTTGTTGCTGTACACTAGTTAGAAAATATGAGATTTCAGACTTCTGATGCTTTATTAAGACAATAATATTCGAGAAATGATGTTATTGTACCGTATTTTGGTTGGATTATATTTAAATTGTAGACTAATTTGTATTAAACAAGATTATTTGTATAAGGATTAAGTTTGATACTTCAAAATTTTAAAAGATTTTACTATGTATTTCTGATATATTTGTGTGTGTGTGTGTGTGTGTGCATTTTTGATATGTGTGTGTGTGATATTGCGCATGTATATGTGTAAAAGAGTTTTGTAAAATGTTTATGTTTTGAATAAGTAGTTTAATAAAATCACACCTTTAGTTAACTTATAACATATTTAAACCCAATAAGTTGAACCTATTAATTCTATTTATAATTGGTTCTTTAATGGGTAGGTTATTAAATAGGTTGAAAATTAATTATTTTAACCCAAAACTAATAAAATCTAATTATTACCACCCCTAACAGAAGATTTATCAATAATATTGGTTAAATATTATTGAAGATTTTTCATTTCTCAAGGCAACACAAAACTTCACCAAATTAGTGGTGCTTTGAAGTTCTACACTCTCAGATACAAGAATTTCTCTCTCAAGCTCACTGATGAATGTAAAAGATAACTTACAAATGAAATATGGAAACAATACAAATACCACTACATTTCTAAAATTGATTAAGACAACAAAGTTGACTAAATCTATCCACTCTCAAATCAGGTAACTCCATAATGGCAGTGGAACATGCTCCTAAATTTGCAGTCTTGATATTATTTTGGTCCATATCTGATTTTCTTTTGTCCTCTATCTTCGGTCTTTGAAACATAACAACTTCAATGTTGTATCTTTGTCCCCAAGTTAACATAGAGTCAACTGTCATTTACACTTGTAGGCTTTGTAGCAGAAAGTAAATCTTGGAAGTATATGACAGTGCTTCAATTTAGAAATTAAATTCTATCCACCGCAGATATCTTCCTCGATCCACCGACGATAGTTATCCACCGATCAACATTACTGTACATTAATTATCAACTGCTAATACAAAAATTAAGCAATCAACTACCTATACAAAATTTATTACTATTGATGGATCGCTTTACTAAGTAACATTTATCCACTTCCTATACAATATTCTATACTAGCAGTGAAAAAGATACAAAACATTTATTCTATGAAGTATGCCAAATTGTACAAGTGTAGAATTATACTGACAATGTATAAACATACATAGGATTTACGCATCATTATCATTTATTTTTCTAACAATATTTTCTTAAATATATTAGTTTTAACTTTACTCTTATTATTTATATATAAATTATAAAATAATTGTATATAATATGCAAACTTTTATGGTTAATTATTTTATTAACAATATTTATTATGTATAATAAATATAATAATAAAAGTCAATAATATTAGATTGTATATTGATTCATGTTAATGGGAGTATTAAAGTTTATGATATAATTTTAGGGTTTAGGGTATAAGAATAAGGTCTAATTAATTTAATAACTTTTAATTATTATTTTAATGATCTAATTGTACTGATATAAGGTAACAAAATAAACTATGCGCTCGTTATTTTAAATTATTTTATATCATAATAGTTAAATTTCAAATTCTTTTAACTATAACAATTAAAATTATTTACTCTTTTTTATTTTTAATTATAAATGACATGACAAATAATTTTAAATAACTATGAAATATACTTAAATTTAATATTTTTAAATTTTATAAAAATCAAATAAAATTATAAATAGAAGGTGCTTCCAAAATCCAGCCACTCAATCATTTCTCTTAAATTTCTATGTTTTTAGTAGCCTTGTGATTTTACTGCTAAATCGTGACAGATGATTCTATTTGATGGATAATTAAAAGTCGACTAATTTTATTCCGACCGAAATCCCTTTCTTGATCGTAACTAGAAATCAATAGTTAAACTTCTAACAATATTTCTGCTTTCTTGGTAATCGAAAGATTTTAGACTTAATAATCAATATCTTCCTTTAGTTTCTTTATGATAATCAAAAGTCGAGACCTTCACACTAACTAGAGACCAAGTAACAGCTACCATTTGTACAGTTTTCAGATGTCGACATACCCTCTGTTAAGCTCAACACTCAAACTAGTTACCTAGCTAACTGTAGCTCAATTTTTCTATTTTACTATAGTCGACTGTCGCAAGAATGTAAAGGTATTTGACTCGAGAACATTCACAAAGCTTGCTTTCTTAGAAAAAGCAGAAATCAAACCCACCTTCTTACTCGATGTATCATATCTTAAAATTTATGCCCTGTCACTCCTTTTGTCAAATTGATGAGCCAAATCTGAGTCATCCAACTTAAAGTTACATGCCTCTAACCATCTCAATAAGTACTATAAATACTGCGTAAGATGCGTTGGTTTAATCCATTCTTCAACACACATTTGAAAGCAAAGAACATTCGGCCAGAGAGTTAGATACGGATTCAAGCATTTTACAGTTCATCAAATATGAAGAACCAGATTCCAGGACAAGTTATTGGCTTCCCAATCAGCTCTGCAGCATATCCAGCACAAGGAATTTTATGTATCACTACAGATCAATATTATGCATCTCCAAAATATAGACAGAGTAAGTATCTTCTCTTTCTCGAAAGAAGTATAAAGAAAGCAATGGCCAACTATATATATACATATATATTCACAATCGTTCGTAAGCTATTATCATAGAGTGATGGAGAATTTTCTTGAATCTGCAGGTAAAATAGAGTCGATGATTAGCAGAGTGAACAAAC
>JAUEJK010170503.1:0-10828 GCA_032274865.1 Eryngium alpinum
TAAATATAATTTAATAATTAAAATTTAAAATAATATAAAATAACTTTAACAAGTTAGAATAAAATAAAAAATATAAAGTAACTTTAAAAATATTTAAATATAAAATAAAATTACAATATTAAAATATAAAAATAAAATTCTTTAAGTATCTAAAATGTAATTTACTCAATGACAGATTTGACGGTGTTAAGTGAGAAATTAACGGCAACGACTTTATTGAAATACGGAAGCCAACTCTAGCCATCGATATGAAATGTTAAAATAACAGCTATCGTATCGGAAATTTTTAACAAATTCAGCCACCGATATGCAATTAACTCTTAAGTTTTTTGGAGGATTATTACTAACACATTCTTTTTGCAGAGCTCAGATTGAAAAATAATGAACTAGAAACACCATATATATATATTTGTTTAATTTCTATATTATTTATACTTGATTTGGAAATCCGTGTTTTCAATTCTATAGAAAATTATAGAAAACAAGTCAGAGTTGTTTTCCAGAATTTTCTAAAACACAGTTATAATTTAGAAAATTGTGAAAAATTATGTTTTCCAGTTTTCTGTTTAGAAAAAAACCAACTGAAACATATTTTCACTTTTTCCTTGTTTTTCAGAAAACTTTTCTAAAAAAGTGGTGAAAAGAACAGGTCCTTAGCTTTTGAATTTTGTAAATAGAAAACAGATGTTAGTTTTTACCTTACGAGATGAAATAAGAACACTACAAAGAAAGAAAAGTGAAGGTTTGAGATGGAGAGATAAGGGAGTCAGAAAGTTGCAGGAGAAACGATATTTTTTTACTGTTCATTAATTTTTTTTACTTTTAGTGGGCGTGTTATCAATTGTTAATTAGGTATTTGTATAAATGGGCTAAATATATTATTGGATATGTGTAAAATTGGGCTAAAATTAAACCTACTACTACTTAATATACCTTTAAATTTTGATGCCATGTGTAATTGCACACCTGACCATGATAATAGCCGGCTCTGGGCCTGATGCAAGATTTCTGTTTGAAAATAATGGTTATTGTTGGTAATGGGTTATTGAGAATTAGTCCAATTTAGAATATGGCTTATTTCGTATTAATTTTATTAAAGGTATCACAATGTTCTTTTTACAACTTGTGTTTCGTTAATGGGCTGGCCCAATTTGATTTTATTTGCAAGTTGGGTTAGAAAGTCTGATTTAGTGTTCTACTCTTATTATGATTTTATTATGGTCTCCCCGGGGAAATAGGACTATGTCCTCTATAAATACAAGGTAAATTATACATGTATTTTCTCTATGCAATATTAATTACTCTCATTCTCTATACGATTACCTCATTATTAAACAATTACTAATTCTCACGCCGAAGGTGAATCGGGGAGAAAATCGTATCGTATTCGTGTTTTACAGGATTATTGGAAGAAGATTAAAGGTTGCCGGAAGCAGATTCTCTGGACGAAAATTGCTATATATCAACAATTGGCGCCGTCTGTGGGAATCATATAGAATTTCTAGGAGAATTAATTTGCTTTACCAATGGCAGAACACACTGATCCGTTTACTACACCTCCCATTACAACTCAGGGGGGTTTTACAGATCTTACCCTCTCCACACCCGCCACGCACCAAGTCAGTCGAACCACAGTTCAAACCGACGGAACCATCACCCATCATACTTCCAACCCGGTAATTCTCCATGGTTCAGGGGCAGCAAATCTTAATGCGGAAAGTAGCCGTCAGGGCGAGCAGATGAATCATGATCCTAATGTTCTACCACGGACTTAAGAGTTTTTATGTATAAGGGATTTTCGCAGGTCACCTATGCTTGCTCCGATTTATAATCGAACTGGTGTAAATATATGGAATCGGCTTCAGGTAGCTAGGGAAAGATCCCAAGAATGCCAGATTCAAGCTGCAGAATAGGCAGCTCGGAAGTTAGAAGACGAAGCTCGGAGAGTTCGAATGCAGGCCCTAGTAGAACAAGCAAGAGAAATCGAGTTGGAAAGAGCTCGTTTGGAAAAAGAGTTGACTGAATCGGACAATCGAGCTCGAGCTCAGAATCGTATGTTACTTAGAGCACCAGCTCGGCCAAACATTCCACCGCAGGTTACGTTCAATTCGAGCTCAAGGGCATAGGCCGAGCTCTAGCATCTCCCAGAGAACTCGGATTCAGATGATGACTATCATCCAGTTGCGGCACCCGATGCGATTGAATGAAGAATGACAAATATGGAGAGGGAGATTGTGGGGTCAGATACCATGAGTTTTTATACGGAATCCCCTCTAATTGATTATATCAGAGACTATATGCCGAAGCCTGGGCTTGGAATTCCGAAGATGTCTAAGTATTTTAGAAGGACCGATCCGATTGAGCATGTAACGCAATATGAACGCATCATGAGATGCGCCGGGCATGATGAGACAACCATGCGTTAGATGTTCGAGGTATTTTTGAAAGATGGAGCTCAGGGTTGGTACCATACTTTGAAGCCATGAACGATCTCTTCTCACGAGCAGTTAATGAGGAAGTTTTTGAAACATTATGCTTATAATCATCGTACGGGAAAACTTACTACTTCCTTGATGAAGTGTAGCCAAAAGCAGGATGAAACAATGTCTTAATACATGGCCAGGTATAAACGTGAATGTGAAGGGATAACTAATCTTGATGAAAGTCAGGTAATGAGGTTTCTTTATGGAGGTTTGGATCCTAATATGAGCCATAAATCGTTAAAGTCATTTTATGATTTCGCACCTACCACTCTGGATGATATGTATACTCGAGCGAAAAATATTACTCGGAAGGAAGAGGCGTTAGGTCGTGATAAAGCTAGGGCTGATAAGAAGAGAGCTCGGACTCCACCTTGGAAAAGGGATGATTACGGGAAAACCGGGTCCGGAGAGAAGAAAAGTCGCCCTAATAAAGATTATACCTCTTTGAATGCACCCAAGTCCCGGGTACTGAATGAAATTAAGAGGATAGATCGAAATTTTAAAAGACCAAACAAGCTTCGGGATCCCGATTGGAAGAAAAAACATAAGAAATATTGTGATTACCATAAGGACCATGGGCATACAACAGAAGAGTGTTACCAGTTGAAGGACCTGATTGAGAAGATGATAAAACGAGGTGATTTGAAGCAATTCATTCGGAAGGATAGACAAGTTAAGGCAGAGTGATAGAACAAGGATGACCAAGACTATTTGAAGCAGGTCGGAGAAAACCTTTACATTCATACTGTCTCGGGTGGAAGCTTCATGGAGCCGAGCTCGAGCT
Source organism: Eryngium alpinum (assembly GCA_032274865.1). Taxonomy (NCBI): domain Eukaryota; kingdom Viridiplantae; phylum Streptophyta; class Magnoliopsida; order Apiales; family Apiaceae; genus Eryngium; species Eryngium alpinum. The sequence continues at coordinate 3,268 of JAUEJK010170503.1, forward strand.
CGGACAGACAAAGGTCTTCCAAGGGAATTCATATTGTTGATAAGAAAGGTAATCGACCTGATCAGGATGAGACCATTTATTTCACCAAGAAAGATTACGACGATATAACTCGACCCCATGCTGATGCCTTTATATTTTCTTGTGGTTTGCATAATCACAGGATTTGGAGGGTCCTTATCGACAGTGGCAACTCGGTCAATATATTGGCTAAGAAAGCTTATGATCAGTTGAACTTGCGTGGTGAAATAATAGAGCCTTTCTCTGAGGCACTACTGACTGACTTTGGGAATCATCCTATACCAATTTTGGGACAAATATATTTGAGGCTAGAAATTAGAACGCCACCTCAAACGGCGGCTTATGAGTTAAAATTCTATGTGGTTGACGTGAATTCACCGTACAATGTCATTCTCGGTCGGCCTATGCTCATTAGATTCCAGGCGATATGTTCCATTCCCCACCTGAAGATGAAATTCACCACACATTTGGGTATAAGGGAAATCCGACGTGATCACGTGGCAGCTTAGAAATTTGTGATGTTAGAATCAGGAGCTAGTGATAGTGCTGGTGAAGGAAGAGATGATGATAGAGTAGACATTGTGGGTAAGTTACCGCGTTCAAAGGGTAGAGCTGAATTTTGTATAGTGGTTGTTGATTATATGATGTAGTGGGCCGAAGCAAGACCGCTGGAGCACATAACCACTGCTGCATGTGAAAAATTCTTTTTGGAGTGTGTGATATATAGGTTTGGGGGTACCTAAGTGGCGGTCTCTGATAACGGTACACAGTTTAAAGATAAGAGATTTGAAGAATTTCTCCGTCATTGCAGGATTGAGCATCAGACAGCGTCTGTGAGTTATCCCCAAGCGAATGGTCAGGTGGAAAGTACTAATAAGGAATTTTTAAGGGGATAAAGAAAAGGTTAGAGCGAGCTAAAGGATTGTGGGCAGATGAGCTCTACACGGTACTTTGGGCGTACCGGACAACACCTCGCACGGGAACAAGGGAGACACCGTTTAGGTTGGCATATGGTACTTATGTGTTGGTACCTGTGGAGGTTGGTGTCTCAACATTACAAAACTCATGTTTTGATGTCAGGATGAATGATACGGGAGTTCGGATAAATGTTGATTTTTTTGAAGAGCTGAGACGGAGGCAACAACTCGTATAGCCTCTTACCAACAAAGGACAGCTCAGTATTTTAATTCTCTGTTGCAGCCTAGGAGAGTTCATCCTGGTGATTTGGTATTGAGGGAGGTTATTAAGACCGAGTTACATGGAAAGTTGATGCCAAACTGGGAAGGCCCGTACAAAGTTGTAACCATGCCACGACAAGGGACTCGCAAGCTCGCCATGTTGGATGGTAAGCCACTCAAGAATAATTGGAATATGACTCACCTTAAACGCTATTTTCAGTAATTTTTCTAGTTTTTTTTAGTAGTGAGTAAGCTCATTATGAGTATTTAGTTTTTCAGACTAGTGTGGCACGTATGAGCATTACTTATTTAGCTCACTATTTAAGTTGTTACACATAGTCCAAGTTTCTACATTATTTTGTGCAATATGTAAGTAGCTCAATATTATTTTAATAAACTGGTGTTTTTATCTTTATCTCCATTTTAATTAGATGAGCAGCTCGGATTGTCCTTTGCTCCATCCGAGCTGCTAGGTGGTACTGTATGTGCACATTTGTTTCTTTGTTTTAATTTTATTGAACTCAGATCCTTAGTTTGGTCCGTTAAAGCTCATAAAAATTATTTTATAAGTAGAGCTTAGACATGTAGTTGTCCATTTTAAAGCTCATACTTTTAATTGGGAGCTCAGACTTTTGATGTCCGTTGTGGCTCGATTCAATAAACACAAGTTTATGGAAATATGAATAAATGACTTGTATTGTTAAGTAAGGCTATGTGCCCCCATCAATATACTTAGCAAGTGTTGTGCAAATGAATATGGGTATGGAAAATTCTCAAGTTTTATTCCTACTCAGCTAGAATTTTAAGGTGACAACTCGGATAACACCTTCAAGTTCAAGCTGAAAAAAGGACTAGTAAAAAATAAGCGAGTTCAAGCTATTTGATGATCTTAGCTATCCATGAAACCGAGCTCAAGCTACTTGATGAGCTCGATAACTCATAAACAAGAGTTTAAAGTAATCGATATGCAAGCTCAAGTATGAGCTCAGATGACAATGAACTTGAATGATTATGAGCTTGGAATTTATATTATTGAGTTCGGCATGCTCTGAATTAATCGCAAGGAGAACGCTCTCCTGCTATACGAGCTCAAATTATTAAATGTATGAGTTCAGATTCTCGTGATATAGTTGAACCTAAATTATTATGAACAACTAATTTATCAAAACTCAAGTTTAATGAATTGACTCATATATACGAGTGTTTACTCGTTTAGAACCTGAGCACTCCTAACAAAGTCTTGTAAATATTTATTTCAAGCTCTTTTACTTACGTCCGAGCTGTGATCGGCTCAAGTTATCAATCTAACAAGCCCGACCAGTCCAGATATGAAGTTATTCTGTCTGAGCTCGACTTCAACATTAACTTAGCTTAACAACATTAAATCAGCTCGGACTGATGCATGAATAGTGAACAGGTTTGGTGTATTCAAAACTATTTAACTTGAAGAGGCTCAAGCCGTTTACCAACTTGATTAATGAAGATAGCGGATTAAGTTCAAATATTTTTTAATGACCTGTCTTGATGATCTTAACGCAGTACGAGCTCTACAAAGATGCAGAAAAGGAGATGGCGATAGATAAACGAAGATAACTATAAGTCTGCCATAAAGATACAATAAAGTGCTTAACCAAAGTATTTGACACCCAGAAACTTAAAATTTTAAAATATTTTTTTACATGCAGATAGATAAAGTAGCAATGCTGAGCTTAGGGTTTCTTGGAATGCCGAGCTGAGTCTAAGTTTCATCTCCGCCTTCGTGACCTGGCTCCTTCTTAGACTCTTCACTCGAGAATTCAGTTTCACAAGGATTGAAGCGGGGGTCCATTAGGATCTTCTTGTACTCTAGCCCAGGATCCCTGGTAGCTTTGATACTATCGTCTTGTCCTTTTGCGAACCAGTCGATCTCAGCCGCGTCAGCTCGGATCCCTTCCTCTTCTACCCTCTTCTTCAACTCGACAATTTGATTCTCCAGCTTGTCCATATTCTCAAGGCCAGTCTTCTGAGAACCCACATATAAAGTTTGAGCTTCCTCAAGCTTGCATTCCAAACCATTTACCATGCTCCTCAGTTGAGCATTATCGGCTCGGGTAGTTCTCAGCTCGGCCTGGGTGTTCTTCGGGTCGTCCTTAGCTGTGCCCAATAGAGCTTGGCAATTGAAGAGCTCCTGCACTATGGTTCCAAGCCAGACTTGACCATGGAAAAATTAATTTATGACATTATTAAGAGGAAGTAATAAACACAACCTTGATGAATAAGGAAAGAGATAGTGGCTGACCTGTATCATATGGGTTGCGACTTGCCCAGCTCACTCGTTGGCATCCATTCCACAAACCTTGCTGACATCTTCATGAAATTAGAGGGATTTGGCAACCTCGATGCCTAACAAGACCGAGCTCATGGAGCACACCTCGGCTATAGGACGTGCATAGTTAATGAGGACAAATGGTAGAGTGGGCTTAACTACAGGTTTAGGAGGTGAATCATGGATTTCCACGGTCTCGGGGAACTTGGCCGTGGAGTCGAGCTGGTCGTTCTTCGCGTTTGTGCTGGGGGCTAATCCTCCTTCAGCTTGACTGTAGTAATCTATACTTCATCTTCCTTCACATTCAGACCAGTCCGAGCTCGTTTACGAAAAGACTTGGACTCCTTGGTGGATTTCTTTCTTTTCAACTCTTCTTCACGCTTCCACAAAGCTTGCTCGACAACGAATTCTGCTTTTGTTTTCAAGGTCGAGCTACTTGGCGCCGAAGACACTGCATCATAAAGAGAGCTGGTTAGGAGCTCAGCAGGAGAGATATATATAGGGCATGAATGAAAATGATAAATAAAACAAAAGAGATGAGCTTGGGGACTTAACCTCCAATGCTCGTAAGAAAAAGTTCCGAGCTAACGAATGAAAAAGTGAACTTCTCATCAGCCGAGTGCGAGTCTTGAAGTTTATTGTAATCGTCCAATTCTTTTTCTGATAAAATCGGCCTAGTATTCTTGAGTGGGGTGGGCGCCCATGTTCTGAACTCAGCCAGGTCAGCACCTGCCATATAAAACTAGTCATCTCTGCCCTTGTTGCTCGAGTTCATATCGTGCCATTTCTGAGTACCAGCTCGGTACTGAATGACATAATAGCCCGGGGTGAAGGGAGCAGCTCGGACTTCAAAATGGGACCAAAATATTTTAGTTTGAGGTATAACTTCGCGGGTTTTATATCTGTAAATGAAGGTGCTTATACTGGTATATGAGTTCGGCATAAACTGTCCTATGGCAATCTTCACATCCCTCATCACGACTTTTACGAATTCACTAAGAGGGAATCGCAAACCGCAAGACAAAGCTGGCTTAGAGATTGCTACACCGAACTCTTTGGAGAGCTTGTTTATTAGGGGCTTATATACATTTTGTCTGTGGAATTGGGTTGGAAAATGTGGTATGAGCTCGGTAAATGATATTCTTGGTGAATTTTATTTATAAACTCAAGAGATACTCTGCTAGTGGTGTTGGCACTTGGTATTCAGGTAATCTTCATAAATACTGGACACGGTAAAAAGGGAACTTAAAGGGAGAGCTGATGTGGGCATGTGGCTGAGGGATCGGGCTGGTCTCAGCTCGGGAACATGGTATTAACACGGTTGAGTCCCTAGGTTATTCTTCCATTTCTTTGTTCGCATTGTTGTTTGAGTTCACACTATAATAAAATCAACAGATCTCTAATTAGCTTAGTGTCAAGCTGATTGATAGTTTAATTCAGAAATTGCATTAATCCTATGCTATTATGATGAGCTTCCTAGTTAAAATACCGAATTTGAAGGCTGGTTATCCTATTCTAAAATAGAAATTTGGGGGGCAATTAGGGTTTTCTAATGGTGCTTGTAATCCGTTTTCACATGAGTCATTGGCTAATTGGGTAACGATTGTGTACACAAAAAGTTATATATAACCTCAGTGAATGAGTGTGCACTGCGAAAGCTATGTATGTGTGTTGTGTGTGTACTTAATATGAAATGCCAACATATGATTGTGCTTAATTAAGTACATACGAACGTGTAAGTAGATTGAAGCTTACTTGTTATGATTAGGAGAGAGGTCACCCTTGCGTGGAAGCTCGATTCTCCGTCAACTGAGATCAAATGAGAGTGAAGGAGGATGACTTTGGAAAATAAGCAATAGGACTGGGTATAAGCACGTATATATACCTCTGTGTGTATACAACTGTAGGATTTTACACCCGTTGAGGATTGCCAGTGATTGTGATGGGCTGAGAAGCACAACCAAAGTAATAGTATGCTCATACTTGGGGGTTTGTTGGCAATGGATTATTGAGAATTAGCCCAATTTGGAATATGGGTTGTTTCGTATTAATTTTATTAAACGTATCACAATGTTCTTTTTACAACTTGTGTTTCGTTAATGGGCTGACCCAATTTGATTTTATTTTCAAGTTGGGTTAGAAAGTTTGATTTAGAGTTCTACTCTTATTATGATTTTATTATGGTCTCCCCGTGGAAATAGGACTATGTCCTCTATAAATACAAGGTAAATTATACATATATTTTCTCTACGCAATATTAATTACTCTCATTCTCTATACGATTATCGCATTATTAAACAATTACTAATTCTCACGTCAGAGGCGAATCAGGGAGAAAATCTCATCATATTCGTGTTTTGCAGGATTATTGGAAGAAGATTAAAGGTTGTCGGAAGCGGATTCTCCGAATGAAAATTACTATCAACAGTTATGTTTATGATTCTGTCAACACACATACACCTACCTGATAACTCTAAATTTTAATGTATAAGCAGTAGCAAATGAATAGATGGATAATTAGCTATAAGGTAACTGACTGTCGTGCCTTCAAAAGTTAGCTTATTTAATTTTGTTGAATGTGTTACTAGGCAGTATTCCTGCTGTAACCATGATTCTAAAATTTTCCGATTAGTCCGAGATGATCATTGATATAATTTTTAATTTTCGATTACGATTTATGTGACTCATTTACTATTTGCACGCACTTTGAGGCGCATAAATAAAATAGTTGTATACAAGATTTTTTTATTTTTTGTTTCGTATAAAAGTTTAGAACTTAAACTTTATACAAAATAAAAAATTTAATAAAATATTATGTAGAACTATCTTATTTATACACCTCAAAGTGCGGCTAAAAGTAAATGGATCAAATAAAATGGGACGGATGTAGTATTATTATGTAATATATAAGTAAATAATAATTATTTTTATTAAAATTAAATTATTTAATACTAAATAATAATGATATAAATTTATATAAGAGAAAAATGAACCTCAGATAAATTATCTGAGGTAATCCTAGGTGTCACATCATCATTCCATAAAAATAATGGACCCAAGGATTCAGGTAAACCTAAGTTTTAAAAAAAATTCTCCTCCAATCACATTGTGACACCTCAAATTGCCTCAGATAACTTATTTGAGATAATCTCATATATAATATTCTTTTCATATAAACTAAAACAATTATATATGATATATAAATTTATACGAATAATTAATAATATTAAAAAATCTTCAACTATCCATGTGATTACTTTTTCTCAATAAGTACGTTTAATTTGACTAAAGTCAACTAACTGAATTTCCGATTTTTATAACCTCCCCACTAAAAAATTGAGCTTTGTGCTCCTCTATTACATTCTAGCTTCACCAATCACAGAAGCCAAACCGCGTATAGTTGACCTCATTTTATCAAGTCTTTAAAAAGTCAACTAAACCAAAATTGTACAAGTCAATTTAGAGGTAGACACATGACATTCTAGAGGTAGCGTATATGCAATCTTTAAATCATTCCCTCGTGTCAATGCCAACTTAAAGTCTTAAATTTAAATCTGGTTAAATTAAAAAATTTAATTAAATAATAATATTTTATAATTTTAATTTAGATTTTCGAGGATAAATTAATAATTAATTTAATTTATAAAATAATATATTTTTATTAAAATATATAGAATCTATTTAATATATAAATAAATATTTTTTTTATAAATTAAATTTATAGTATATATTAAACTCATTGAATTTTAATTTTATAATATAATCTATTCTTTTTTAATATATAAATTAATAATTTTTTTATAAATCAAATTTATAGTATATATTAAACTCATTGAATTTTAATTTTATAGTAGAATCTATTCTTTTGAAGAAAATAATGATCTATTATATTTATTATCATTTGCTAAGAATTTATTTCTCTTAAATATAAATATAAATTAAACTATTGTATAAATTATATTAATATTTAAATAAAAAATAAATAATTATTTTAATAAATTTATAAATTATTATATTATTAATAAAATAATAATTATTAATTTATATATTAAATAATATT
>JAUEJK010170827.1:0-10823 GCA_032274865.1 Eryngium alpinum
AATTGAACCCTACGTGAATCGAACACGCAACCTTCTGATCTGGAGTCAGACGCGCTACCATTGCGCCAAGGATCCAATTGTATTATTTTCGTTATTACTACCACTAGTTTTAGTTTTTCTGTTAATCAAAATGTTTTTTTTTTTTAATTCTTTTGTCTTTTTTTCTGATTTTTGGTTATGGAGAATGGGTGTGAATTCTTTGTCGAGAGATAACTCCACAGGAATTCAATAATGCTGACACATGATTTATAAATTATATATACTTATCAGTTATCATATATACATACTAGTATTACTATTAGAATTTAGAATCCCAATTTAATAACTATAATTATAATTGATATATCTGATATTATTAGAAAATATCATATATACCTATTAGTGTTAAAATTTAGAATTATATATATATATATATATATATTTTGTTAGAAATTTGTTAACAACTTAGAAACCTAATTTGTGTATGATAACTATAAATAGTATATATCTAATATTATTAAAAAAAATTAATAACTTAAAAATCTTATTTAAATTGGTAATTTAACTAATAATCTAAAATTTCCTATGTAAAATTTATTTATTAAATTATGTGAAATATATATAAATTTGCTATAACAAAAAATAAGTGACACTTTATTTTTTAATGTTATAATGTATATTATTTATTATTTAATTTTAAAAAAAATTATAAATTAATTATCGCGGGACAAAAAAACAAAATTTAGTAAATTGTATAAAAATTATTTATTTAATTATTTTAAATACATGTAGATTGGCTATAATAGATAAAATATAATTTTAAATTTTATTCTATATTTTATTTATTTAATTTTTGAGAAAATATGTAAATCAACTATCACGGATCAAGAAAGTGAAACTTTGACTTTCAACACTATGTTGTATACTATTTATTTATTTTAAATTTTTATATAATATATAATTAGCTATTAAAAGATAATAAAGTGAAAGTTCGAATTTCAATAGTATATTATACATGATTTACTATTTATCTTATTAAAAAATATATAAATTAATTATTACTAATAAAAGTATTTAAATTTTAAAATATAAATAGACAAATAAAGAATCTTTTGATATTAATAATTCACTAATTTTAATAACTACAAAATAACTAAATAATACTATATATATATATATATATATATATATATTACTAATGATTATAGTTGTGTTTTGTTTATTATAAGTAGAAAGTAGTTTTATTTTATAATTTTTATTTAAATTTAATTATATATTCTTAAAATATTTACTGTTATATTAAGATGTACTTAATGGAATATGAATCATAATCATATTTTATCTATTATATTTAAAATTTAGTTATAACTTATAAACTTAATTATATTATTATTATTATTATTATTATTATTATTATTATTATTATTATTATGTTAAGATTTTTTTTCGTTAAGATCGTTTTGCGAATGACTCGAGTTTGGCTCGTTTATTAATAAACTCGACTTTGAACAAAGATATATTCGGCTCGATCTGATAAGTAAAAGCTTGTCTACGAGTTCAATAAGGCGAAACTCGATTCATTTACGGTGTACTTCCATGTACACAATCATAAGGTATCTCTACACTTCTATTATTGTGCTCAGTAACACGTTTCATGCCTTGGTGTGTCTTAGTCCTCTATAACGACACTCTTGATTATCTCTTGATGTAATCTATCTCTTTCACCGTAATAGTGTTGGGTTGTTCCTACATCGGATGTGGAATGGGCTGAATGCTTAAATATAAGTGTGAGGAAAAACTTCATCCTGTAATCTAACTTTTAGATTGAGAGAAACCCAATATCACCCAACAAATAGTGTATTCTGAATTACACGTCTATTTATTAAGTTCAAATCTTCATAATAACTCTTTAAGTTGTGTTTGTTTCGAAAGAAATGAACAAGGGAGGAATGAAATAAAATTTGAACTAGTCTTTTTTACATGTATGTAGAAATGGTCATTCCTTCGTCATTAATTTCTCTCATGGTTAAACTAAAACTAATTCCTTCATATTTTAAATGGCGGATCATTCTTTCGTCTCATCATTTTCTTTACAATTCTCATCAAAAAAAAAATTGCATCTTTTTCATATTTTTCAATATTTTCCTTGTAACCTTCTTTTTTTCTCTTATTTTCCTTATATATTTTTCATTTCATTTTATATTCGTTCCATTCAAAGTTTCAAACCAACCAAAGTTTTCAATTTTTAGTGTTGAACAAAGAGAAGTGTATCCCCTCTCTTCAAGCTAGTAGAATCTACAGACCTCTTTCATAGCAAATTGTGCTGAAACAGGACAAGTTTAGGTTAGTTATTTTCGAACATGGTCTTTTTGTTTTTGTTTTTTTGTCATTTCGGGTCTTCAAGTTTGAAGGAATTATATGGATTGAATAATTAGATTGAAGGAGCCTAATAGTAATATTTGTGTTGTGGCTAGTGACAATGACTTCATGTCAGACTTGCATTTTTTTTACAGTCTGCATAAAGGATGTCAGTCGAGCTTGTAACAAAAAACATACCATTCAATGATTCAAATGCTAGTTTCTTCCTACAATTTGGATGTTACATAGCTAGAGTGAAGAGCAACTAATGTTGATAATGCATGTCTGTAATCAATATAACAACTCTTGTTTGCTTGAACCTTGAAGAAATTTTTACAGGTCGGTCTAGTTCTAGTTGCAACAACGCAAACGAATCTTCAAAAGACTCGTAGGTTTTATTTTATTTTTTGGATTTGAAACAACACATTGGTGATATGAATTTTTACTTTATGAAGTCTAGTATATGTTTTTTTTGGATTATGGAGGATGATTTAAATAACTATTACTCTTTCTTATATTTATATTAATATTGCAATTTATTATAGGATATATGGTGTAATTAACATTATAATACGTTACAATTGTAGTATCATGTGTGTTACCATTAACATAAAAAATATTGCCAGTAAGAACTAGGTGTGTTGCAAATAACATGACAAAAATGTTGTCATTAATTTAAAAATATGTTGCATGTACCCTAAAAAAAGTGTTTAAAATAAACGATAAAATGTGTTGCCTCTTACAATCAGACTGTGTTGCCATTAATCTGTAAAATATGTTACCAATAATATGTTAAATTTGTTGCTAAAATTCTAAAATGTGTTGCTAATAATTTTTAAAATTTGTTACCAATTCTTCCCAAAGTATTGCTATTGATGAAAAGATGTTGCTACAATAAATGTTGCAAGTGATAATTAAGTGTTGCAGTAAAAGTGTTGCCATTGTTCTTCTATTGCAACACATTCTTTGATGTGCCTAAATAATAAAAGTGTTGCTGTAGACTACTACAACAACACTTTACTTGATGTTGCTATAGGTGGGGCAAAATGTTACCTTTTCCTTCTAAGGCAACACTGAAAAAATCAACACTATCTTTTATCAAAAATATTGCCTTATATTCTATTGCAAATATTTAATATCTATTGTAACACTTTCATAACGTTGCATTAGACCATCCATGACATAATGTAATGATCAATCCAGCCTTAAAAATCAGTTGTTGGCAAAGAAAGAGGAATGGTTGAATCTGAAAGATACTTGGGTAAATAGTCAGATTACAAACGAGTAATGGATAAAAATATCATCAGAGGTAGATGAAGATATATGTTTATTGTTGAACAAATTCAAAATAAAGTTAAACAGAGGAAGACCTAAAAGAAGATCAAGGAATCTGAAAAACCCATTTATTATGGGAGCAAAATCAAAAACAAAAAAGAAAAAGAATGTAAAAGCTCAAAATCTTATCCTAAAGGATGACAACGAAAACCTGTTGAAAGTTGGAAACTTGTTAGGATTGGAGATTCTGAAAAAGGAATTATTGAAAGAAGCCTAACTTCCGAGGTTTTTTTAAGGTCAGAATTGTTATGTATGAAGCAAGCCATATTATCATGGAACATTCGAGGTCTTCGCTCAGATCTCAGTAGAAATAATTCGCAAAGCTTTATAGTACAACACAAACCAGTCATTTGTTGCATTCAAGAAACAAAAAGAAAAGACTGGGATGGAAATCTAAATGACTGGATTTGGAGATCATTACCAAATAGTTGGATTCATTACAAGGCAGAGGGGTTTATCGGGAGGACTTTTAACAACTTAGAATTCAAGTGATTTATCTCTGATCAACTTCAAAATAAGCCAAAATTGGATTTGGTGCTTATTTGAAGTAACTAAATTTATAAAATTTTTATTTGTTTCAATGTTTATGCACCTCATGTGATCCAGGAGAAAAACTCTTTCTTCTCATCTCTTATGGAGGAAGTAAAAGTATGGGAAGACTTGCCTATTTGTCTAATAGGAAACTGGAATGGTATTAGGTCAATAGAAGAAAGATCTAATTGTCTGTATTCAAAAGAAATATTAGGCTTTTCAACTCTTTTATAAGGGATTTAGGCTTGATTGAAGCAGTCTTAACTTCGGAAAACTTTACTTGGTTTGGTCCAAACAATAAGAATAGTAGATTGGACGGAGCTTTTTTCAATACTGCTTGAATTTTTGAATCACCTTAATTTTATTTATCTCTAAGAAAAAAGCACTATGATCATAAAGCAATTTACTCAGACCGTGGATAGGGGGCAAAAATCTTTCAATTTTTTTGATCATTGGTTGAAAAATGAGGAAGTGCAAAAAATTGTGAAAGAATTATGAAAATCTGAAATTCCTTACAAGGGTGAAAAAATTCATTTCACGAAGCATTCAGGGAGCTAAGGAATAAAATTAGCTATTGGAACAGAAATGTGAATGGCAGTGTGTTCAACAAAATAAAATGGATAGAATCAGAAGTGGAACTGAAAAAGAAAAAAGAAGGACACAATGATGCACTGGAACTTGAGAAAAAACTGAGATTGCTTTATATGGAAATAGATGAATTGTTAAAAAGAAAGGCAAATCATCTATGGATGATGGAAGGTGACAGTAACTTAATTTTTTTTCATAGAGCTGTGAAAGAAAAGTGGGCAAGATCAAATTTAAATATGATTCTAAAAGATGGTAAAAAAAATCACTGGTCCTCAGGATCTCAAATGTGAACCACTTCAAATGCTTCTTTAGCAGCAAGAAGGATCAAATTTGGTTCAATTTAGTAGATTTGGAACAGCCAAGTTTAAAGAAGGAGGTTACTATGAAACTAGAATCAAAAGTTAGCCTTCAAGAAATTGAAGAAGCCATTCATGATTGCAATCCAAATAAAGTCCCGGAACCAGATGGCATTAACTTTCTATTTAGCGATAGCTTCATAAATTTTGTGGAAATATTTTGGAACTCAGGTATAATACCTCATGGTTACAATTCCTCTTTCATTGCATTCGTCCTGAAAAAAGTTAATGCATCAACAATTGAGGACTATAGACCAACCAATCTTATAAACTCTACTTATAAGGTGGTGGAAATTTGTTTGACAAACATGTTGAAGTCTGTTCTAGTTGACTTGGTATCTAAAGAGCAATCTGCTTTCATCAAAGGAAGATTAATCACAGACAACATTCTGATAACATCAGAAGTTATGGAATGGCTAAAGAAGAAGGAAAGAAAAGGCTTAATTCTAAAATTATATTTCCAAAAAGCCTTTGACTCTGTGGGCTGGGATTTCCTCCTGGATACTCTAAAGAAAATAAATTTCAAAGGGAAATGGATTAATTGGTAAAGAAGTGCTTAACCTCAGCTAGGATATTAGTGTTAATCAATGGCTCTCCCATAGATGAATTTTTCCTTCAAAGAGGTTTAAGACAAGGTGATCCAATATAATCTCTCCCCTGCTCTTTAACTTGGTAACTGAAGTTTTGAATGCCTTCATAAAAAAAATAGTCAGTAAAGGAATCTTCAGAGGCATTAGTCTAGATAAAAAAGAGTTAGAGCTCTCAATCTATAATTTACAGATGATTCTATTATTTTTGTAGAAGCAAGTGAGGCCTCTATAATTGGTTTAAAGAAAAATTTAGAATATTTTCAACATACGTCAGGGCTGAAGATAAATTTTGAGAAAAGCTACCTGTACTCATTTGGTATTGATGAGAATGATGCATATAAATGAAGGACCTTAATGAATTGCAAAAAGGTGACTTACCTATGAATTATCTAGCCTACAACATTGGTTCATCAAGCAGAAGAAAAGCTTTCTGGAATCCTCCGATTGAAAGATTTAAAGGTAAACTGAATGAGTGGAATAGGAAACATCTCTCTAAAACTGGAAGATTAGTCCATATTCAGTCAACACTAAACAACTTACCTTTATATTGGATGAATATGACAAAGATTCATTCTTTAATCATTGGTGAGATTGATAGGATCAGAAGAAACTTTCTATTGGGACATAAAGATCAAGAGATGAAGCTTCATTACCTAGCCTATGACAAAGTTTGCAAAAGCAAAGGTGTAGGAGGTCTTGAGGCTGGTTCAATGTTTAATAAAATTATTGCTCTTCTATCAAAGTGGACTCATATATGGTTACAATGTAAATTCTCTATATGGACAAGGGTGATTAGAGAAATTTATGAAGCTAGAGTCAGAAACAACTTGAAAAATTAGAAGCTAAATAGGGTATGCTCTCACTCCTTGAACGCATTAACTTTTTCCCACAAGATCAAAGAAATTGCTCCCTTCCTAAGAGGTAATAACTTTTCTTGGCTAATAGGAAATAACTAGAGTATTTCTTCATGGGAAGACCAATGGTGCTGTTTAGGAATTCAAGCTTAAGATTCAAAAAATTGTACAGTCTAGCTCTAACAAAAAATTACAATTTATTTAAATTTGGGGAGAACCATGCTTCAAATGTGACTAACTACTTAGACTTTTGGAGAAGGAAGTTGAATGAAAGAGAGATCAGGGACTTAGAAAGCATCAGGGGATACCTTAATAAGACCAATTTAGGAAATTAAAAAGACATGCTTACTTGGAATTATTCAAATAAAATTATGAAAGCAGGTGATGTGTATAAAAGATTAGAATCACCTGAGTTTGACAAGAAATGAAAATTATTATGGGACTTCAATTGCATTCCTAAAGTAAAAGTGTTCCTATGGAAACTTGCACTTGAAATTACCCTACATAACCATTTCTGAGGAAAAGAAAGGTCCTATTGCAGGAAGAGTATCTTTACACTTGATGCAAGAAAATGGAGGAAGATATTCACCATATTTTCTTTGAATGTAGATTGGCATTGTGGTTTAAAGAACTGGCAAAAATTTAGTGGGACAAGGTTATTCCTACATGCAATATTAATGAAAATCATTTACCTTGGGTATGGTTGGATTCCTCTAAATTGAAATGGTAAAGAAGAGGTTCAAATCTCTTTGTGGCAGTCTCTCTTTGGTCTATTTGGTTAGCAAGAAATGATCAAATCTTCAATAATAAGTATCTGAAAAGAGAGGAATTTTGGCAATTAATAAAGGATAGAATTTTTAAATGGGAAGAAGCCATGGGCCAAATTTCAAATGAAGAAAGGAATGTTTGGTTAGGAAATCCAAAGAAATGGTATTTTTAAAAAAGATAAGTCTGAATTCAATCTAGCATCAAAAGCTACTGGAGAAAAAGAAAGTTGGTGCATTTTAGTGGATGCTGCTTGGAAAATCACAAAGTCTTCGAAACAGAAATTAATTTCAGCAGCTATTGGTGGGTACATTCAGGATGAAAATAAGAACATTGTCTTTATTTTCTCAGGACCTATTTCTGATGATAGCGCTTTAGTGGCAGAAGAAAAAACTTTGATCTTTGTTATTCAGGAATTGTGCAAGAAAGATAGCTAAAGAAGTCATCTTAACTTCTTGTCTGATTCTAAACAAGTTATATCAGTGGAAAAAAGGGCCTGTAATTTGTTTCAATTAGCAATGAATCCTTTAAATAGAGAGATCAAGAAGCTAATTGCAAGACAAGATTGTATATTTTAGCATATTTCAAGATTAGGAAATCAGGGAGCTCACATGCTAGCCCAACAAGGTATGAAAAGGAAGAAACTTGTTTATGGGTGGTGCTAGGTTATTGTTAAATTCAGAGGAAGTTAAAAAGGATTGTGTTAGTTTGTGTTCTGGACAAAAATTTGGGGAAAAGTCTGAAAAAGTTATCATTTCTCCCCTATTGATAAGTTTTCCCCTGAAGGTAAGTCATCCCCTGAAGGCATACTAATTTTTGTTAGTTTCTCCCTTGAAGAATTTTCATTCCCTGACGATAAATCTTCCTCGAATGATAGGTTGTGCCTGATGTTTTGTGGTACCCTGATGAAGAGTTCTCCCTTTATTATATTCTGCTTCTTGTTATGGACATGTCCTCTGATGTCTTTTGGTCCCCTGATGAATTATGGTTACATATCTTTAATTCCTCCTCTGACGATAAATTGTCACCTGATGTTATGCTTTACCCTGATGATAAGTCGTACCCTGATGATACGTTTTCAATAAGAGGAGTCCTTTGGGTTATTTGGCCAAAATTTTGGCTTTGGTTCAAAACGAACCGTTTCACATTATTTATAAATTTTATATGCTTGGAGTCTTTCTGTGGGCCAAGCTAGATTCATTCTTTCTAAAAGTAGTTTTAGGTGGGACCATCTCATCAATATTTTTGGGGGTCTGTGGAATTCAAAAAGGCAAATCGTTTCTGCATGCAAGAGGGGAGATATTATTTATGGGCGTTGTTATTTTCTGAGGTATTTTAAGTGCATGTATGGAAACATGCAATAATTACCTAGGGTTACCTATTAATGTGAGGGGTATAACTATTGGCCTTCTCTTTGATGATTTCATTTCAGTTCACTACCTCTTCACTTCCATTATCTCTCTTCATTTTATCATGAGTTCTTTTGCTTGGAAGAAACCAGCTTTTAGCTACCTAAAGGTCAATATCTTAGGTGTCTTCCTTCCGATAGGTGCCAACGACCCTCCTAATGGAAATAGAAACGGAATAGGTGGTCTCATAAGAGATCATCTAGGTAATTTTTTTTGTGGATTTACAGGAATAACAGATAAAGATGAACTAACTCTCATAAACTTGAGAGCCTGTATAGATGGTATGAGAGTTGCAATGGATTTATTTGATCCCAGTGATGAAGAAAATTAGATCTTGATTGAGTTGGAAACTTCGGATGAGATTATACACCGAGCGGTGCTGGAAAAAAATCAGTTTCTTGACGAGAAAATAAATCTTTCTTCAGACAGAGTCAACGAGATTTTAAGGGAGCTAAGGAGGTGCAGTTTCGCCAGAACTAGGGCTGAAGCAAACAAGGCTGCAAGTTTTTTTGGCAAGAGTTGGTTTGGCTTACATGAATGAGATCACAACCTTTGATGAGCCCTTTGGGGACCTACTAGATCTGATAAACATGGACAATAATAGAGATATGGCTATTGTGCATAACAATGGCATATGAGACATGGTGGGATTGGTTATTCTAGATTATTTAACTGCTCATAACCAGATTGCTCAAGGTGAAGGAGACCCGATATGGGAAAATGCTGTCATTGCTTGGAACCAAGAATTACAACAGCAAGAAAATGAAAACTTGTGGAACCAGCTCATTGAGGAGGGGGACGATGGTATGGTTCTTGATGACCTTCAAGATTAAAATCAGAATGGGAATCAAGTGCAACATTTGGTTGATCAGCAAGTGGAAATTGATGAGATAACAGAGGACGTTGAAGAAGAAGATGAAGCGGGAAACTGATTCGATAGGTTAGGCTTTTCGTTTTGGATAATGTCTTGGGTTTTAGTTTCTTTCTGGGTTATGGGCTGGTTTTAATTTATCTTTCAAGATTGTCTGTTTCCTTTTTCGTTGTTGGACCTGTATGGATTGTGGATCTATTTCTTTATCTATAAAATTATGCTTATTGAAAAAAAAAGGATATGAAGATAATTACATGTAAAATATTTCTTTAATCTAGTTCTATATTAGAAAAGAATATTACAAAATATACATTTGTCTATCATAAGTCTATAATTAAGAAAAGAAGAATAAATAAATTAATAAAGTCCAAGTGGTAACAACTGATTGTGTACAACTATTGATTCTTGTCATATCCTATTGATTCTTGTCATGCCCCCGCAGTATAGCTGAAGGTAATAATTTGATCTTAGAAAGTAGCATTTGGAGGCTTGAGGGAAAGTGATTTAGTTAAAACATCAACTAACTAATCATCGTTTATTACTTTAGTAACGCAGAGTGCACCAATTTGCATTTTTTCTCGTATAAAGTAGTAGTCAGTAACAAAATATTTTATGTGGGCGTGAGAATAGCGTTGACATTTAGATTTATGCGCCAATATTATCACAATATATCATAGGTGGAGCGGTATATGGGGTACCAAGTTTAAGTAAATTTTTTTCTAATCAAATAAGTATAGCTGCAACTTGGGCAAGAGAACGATATTCAATTTCGATAAAAGAGCGAGCCGAATGTTATTTTTTAGAACTCTATAAAATTGATTACAATCAAAATAAATAATGTATGCCCGTGTCGATATATAATCGTCTTTGCCATATGTAATCTGAATTAGAGAAGGCGTAAAGTGTGGATAAAGAATTACTATGCTTCAGGTCATGACCACGAGTACCAATTACATAATGTATGAGCCATTTTATAACTTGTTAATGGGTAGTTATTTGACGATGCATAAATTGGGATAATTTATTGACAGGCTCATCAATGATTTGAAGCCTCATGGAAGAGTTTATGAGAAGAAGGATATCAACAACAAGTTCATGAGAGCTTTGCCATCTAATTGGGAGTCTAAGATTCTAGCTATCAGAGAGGCTAGAGATCTTAAAACCATGACTCTAGAGGACTTGTTTGG
>JAUEJK010171036.1:0-12767 GCA_032274865.1 Eryngium alpinum
GCTATATATACATAAACTTATATTTTCCATATTTGCTTTCTGTAAGTGGAGCTCACCAGGTGTGCTCCCCTGTTCTGTTCTGTTCTGGCTTTGAAATATTGTTATGAAAACCTTTTGTGTCCTTTAACAAATATTTATCCCAACATGATTACTGCAACATAATTGGACAAATGTAATTTTAGTGCTAGCTAGCTGCTACTATCTAAATAGAGCAGTTATTGATTCATTATGGAAGCATCTAAATTTCATTATACTTTCCTAAAACATGAGATTTCAAAAAAAGAAAAAGGAAAAAAATAATAAATGGTCTAATATTTGTAAGTTTTAACCAAAAACTGCCGTTTTCATGAATGCGTGGGAGATTGGAAGAGACAAAATCCATTTGAATTCAAACCAGAGAGATTTCTGGAAAGGCCTAATCTTTGATTTCAAAGGACAGCATTCTGAGTTAATTCCATCCGGTGGTGGAAGGAGGGGATGTCCTGGAACCACACTGGGGGCAACATCTCTACGCCTTTGATTGGAGACTCCCTGACGGAGTGAAGATCGAAGACATTGACAACAAGTTCCTCCCTGGTCTAACCATGCAAAGGAAAAATAAACTTTATCTTCGACCCACACCCTATCACGGCTATCATGCAGCTGCTGCTAATTAATAACCATGCCTGCCTCCACGCATGCGTCTGGTGTCAACAGAAGCAATGCTGAGAGGAGGCTGAGCAAATAAGTCAATTGGAATACATTTTCCGGGGCCAGCTAGCTGGTCTTGTCTTTGTGTGCTACCTTATTTATACTAGTATTGTTGCCCGCTACGCGTGGCAATTTAAAAGCGTAACATAAATCTTTGAAATTTTATACTAATAAAATTAGGTGACAGTATCATACTTAGCGGAGATAAATATAGAGGGAAGACATGTCATTAAATCATTGGGAAAGCGTAATGTGTAGAGCGCAATAGACATATATCGGATACATAACATTTTTTAAAAAGAATTATGAATAATACTCCGAATTTATTTATTTCCGTTATTTCATAATTTTGAAATATCTAAATTTATTAATTAATTTACAAATCGATTTTAATATAATTAATCATATTTTTTAATTTAAAACGAAATTTAAGATTTTTTTATGCGGATACATCTTGTTCTCTTTACAGTGTGTCAGGCGTATGACTGAATTCAGGGCCTTACAGGGAAGAAATGTTAATAGAGGTTCATTGATTTCGCTATTAAGCGTCAAAAGTGGAGTGTACAGGTTCTTCTGCAGAATGAATCATGGTATTTTAAAGAAGGTTGGCTCCCCTTTGTGATGGCTTTAGGTATTGAGGTTTGGGATCTACTTTTTCTTCATTGGAAAAAAGATAAAGACCACTATGAGGTCGGTATTATTAAGGATTTTAGTCAAATAGGTAGGACTATATGTCGTGGCAGAGGTAAGAACTTGTTCATAATATTCCATATAGTTTGTTACATAGATTCTGTTTGAACCGTTATTTAATTTTTCAAATCAGGACATTATAGTCTCCAAATGTAATTTCAGAACTTCTATGCTTGCGATGGACTTTTTTTTTTTGGTTTTTATATTTTTGCGTAACGTGTTTACATAATTATTTAGTATTCATTCCGGTTACTTTGTTAAGGTAATTTGTTAAGGTACAAATGGAGTCTAATTATAATCGAAAGTAAAAGGTTAATTTGTTATTTGAAGGGTTTAATATAATGTCATTTACAAATCACATATGCGTATTATTTAAGACTATTGGGTGTAATGTTTTATAAGAGTGCAAATTATTTTATTTATTAACTAACATAAATTTAAAAAGCTATAGTAATAAGTCATAGTTGAGCATTGGGAAATTTAATTTGCCTTTCGAATGTGTAAATCATAGAGTTGTTATTGTATTAATAAATATTACTTTTTTAAGTGACTTAAATTTGATTATTAATCAATTTTTATATATTATAAAAATTCTAAAATTCTTGTAAGCAATTTTTTTGATTAATTTTTAGTCTTTTACTCATCATTTATATTAAATAAGAAATATTATCTTAGTTAAATATAAATTATTTTTCCCTTATATTGTGACAAAATTTTTATTACTAATCTTTTATTATCTATTAAATAATATATTCCATTAGAATAAGCATCAATGTCCGAATCAAAATCTAAATTTAAAATTTGGATATTATTAAGTAATTCTTTTAATATTTACTTATATCCTTATAATTAATCATAATAGTTGTACTTCAATGTAGGAAATATATAACATAACTCAATATAGAGAATAAGGATATATTGTAAAGTAAAAATATAAGGCAGCAGTATACGGGAGTGACAACAGATTTCCCCTCATCTGTTTTCGATTAGGGCAACACTGTTCAGCTTGGGAGCAACATTTGGGACTAACTTTTACTTTTCAAGAAAGGATCATTTCTGTCCGATTTGTTCCATGATATTGGATAAAATTACAGATATAGTATGAATGCTGCTTGGTGTTATTAGGTTTATATCTCCTTTGGTTGTTATCTGTTGGATTGTATGGCAGAGATTGATGGTGAGGTTTTATGTTTTATTATTTGTTTGTTCTAGTATGATATATCTATGAGTTGTTTAGCTATTAATTTGTTTATATTTTTAGGACGGAAAGTTAATTTCTTCATTAGGATTCCGTCGGCGTCTTGGTCATGTTTACATTTGGTATGTCTATAAATTTTCTATTTTTTTCATAATTTTTGTAATAGTTGAAATTGAATATAATTTTAAACTTTCTGTCACAGTACATTCCCTCTCCTTTTCCGGATTATTTTAAAGAAAAAATTCCAAGCATTGTTTACTTTCATTTGAGCAATGGGGACGTATTTGAAGTAAGGTACAATCGATATTGCGGATGTTTTGTTGGGCTTAACAAATTATTTGATAGGTACCACTTACGTAGTTATGACTTTTTGTTCTTTGAGTATGGTGGAGGTTTAAGATTTGAACTTATTATTATAAGTTGTACTACGGCTGAGATTTGTTATCCAAGTGTTGCGAATTTCTATAGTCAATCAGAAATTGTTGAAGACAGTATATCAATCTTGGAGCCGCCGGTTTCTGTCATAGGTAAATGTTTATATTGTACAATTGCTTAGTTTCCTTTGTCTTAAGCATTTTTGACTTTTTTTTATTGTATAGGAAGATCATTAGTTGACGATATGTGCGGTGCACTACTGTGTACCACTCGATATGGACCTGGGATTGATCAGTTTCGGATAATTATAAGTCGAAGCTGTCTTGAACAGCCTGGTTCAGTGGTAATCACTTTATATGTTATATAATTTCCTTTTTAAGTTAACATAACGTAACATTACCTATAATTAGGTTATTCCGTCTGAAAAAGATTTTTTTGGAGAGGACTTGCCAAAAAAAATTCCCGTATTTATACACTTTATTGAAAGAGGTTGGGAAGTTTTAGTACAACAATGTCCTGCGCATATGTTATTCACTGATGGATGGTTGAAGTTTGCCTCTGACGTTGGCTTGGAGGTTGGTGATTTGTGTGTATTTCAACGACGAATCTCAAGGCATGGTTTTGTAGTGGGTGTTTATAAGAATTTCAGAAACACCATTATAAAACATAACGAAGGTACTTTTTGTTACTTATAATATAATGAAGTGTTGTCATTGTGATATTTATATATGTTTGAATCGTTTATCATTTCAGGTGAGAATAGACCAACATGTTTTATGAAAATAATAGATGATGCAGCCCTTCACGATGGAGAGATTGTAAGTGTTTGTTAGTAAAATTTATAGGTCATACTGTACCTCTTTTAACTGACAGTTGCTTTATTTGGTTTCAGTACATTCCCATTGTCTTTTCCGAGGCATACCATCATATGATTCCTCTCGAAGTTGTTGTCCACACCCCAAACAACCAAAAATTTGTTGCTGACTTCGATGTCCAACGTTCTGTGTTACGTGGTTTGAAGTCTTTGATGATTGCTGAAGATTTATTTGTTCGTCAGGTTGTTTTATTCATTTATCGAGGAGATGGTGTTTTCTGTTTGAAAATATTCAAGGCTAACTCCTGTGATATTGATGTTCTGTAGGCTTGTCAATGTACTGCCTTCGTTATTGCAACTGTATAAACTTTGATCTTGGAGTTGTCTTTGTCATTAGAATTACACTATTTTTCTGTAATATTAGTTGAATGTTTAACATATTGTCTGTATTCATGAAGTTATATGATTATTCACAGCCATGCTTCTGACTATATTGTAATAGTTAATTAAAAATCAAGAGTTGAAGTAGTATTGTTAATTATGTGTTTTTTATTTCCTTTTGTTCTATTAGGTCTTTATGTTTTGATTGTTTGTTTGGTTCGAAATGTTGGATAATTTTATATTCTAAGTAAGTATGAAATTTGAGGTTAACAATAGAACGGAATCCACTATTACGATAGTTCAAGTAACAATGAAATAAAAAGAAATAGCTAAACTAATAATGTTACTATCATAGTTAAGGTGAGACAGAAGTACTGATGAAGCTTACACATTACCATTGCAAATTTAGTTTTCTAAACTGACATTCATTCTTCGTCAGATGACAATATTTTCCAGTTCTTTCTTCCTTTTACTCGATTAGGTCTACATTTTTTGATTGTTGGTGGGCTTGCAATGTTTAGGTTTGTCAGATGCACATTTCCAAAGGACGAACTTGTTCCACTCTCATATGTCTTCGAGTTCTCGTAGTTTGAAGATTTCTCGTGCATTTCAATGCTCTCCACAGTTTTGTTTTGACATTGAGTTAAGACTGCTTCAGCAGCATAAAACAAATTGCTTCCATTCCTGACATTATCTTCACATATGTTGAGGAGGATTGTGAGGTCCATTTGTTCAAGTACCTGTAGCTGTGGTGGTATAGTAGGTGAATCTAACTCCTGCACAGATTTGTGAATACAGATTTTCAGAATATTTATATATGGGTTTAGTAATTGCTAAATATGAAGGAAATTTTTTTGTGTGTAATTTTTACTTGATAGGCTTCCAACTTTGTAAGCCTTCTAATGTCTCTATCTTTGAACACCAACGTCAAACGACCAGTGTCATCAGATGCAATTGCAACAACTCGAAACCTGATTAACACCATTATTTGTGAAATAGTGATTGAACTCAAACAATTGCCTTGCATAGGAATATCTAGAAGTATAATTATTTTAACTCACTTGATATTTGGGTATGTGACATCTCTTTTACAGATGGTGCATTTCCAAGATTCACCTTCCATTTCACACTCTCCTTGGCAGGATGTGCACTCACGAATCAACCAGTTTGAAATTGCTTTCACTTTCTTCACAGTTAGTTCCAGTACTACCTTTTTCTGAATTCACAAATACATGTGTATAGTAACAAACAAAGTTCAGAAACTATTGGTTTATGATTTAAGGCTAAATTCTTACCCCAATGTACTCTTCTGTTAACTTTAGTATATCAGTCACTTTGAAGATCTTGCTGTCCACTATTTTTTGTGTACACATTTGATAGTTCTGAAAACTTGCTTCACTTATCCTATTCGTAGAAAATTTATTTATATTAGTAGTTGGACTTTACACTGTTTTATCGTATATTACTAATATTTCTACGAATCTGACCTTTTCCTCATTGTAGCAACACTGTGGTGATTATAATTAATGTAAACACTCGAATGTGAGAACCAGTTTGAAACCTCCAGAACACCTTTGCAAATTCATGTAAACAGTTCATTTTTGCAGAGTAAATAGTATTTGTATGATTAATAGTACTGTGTATCACCTTGCCAATAGCCGACCTTTGCACTTGATATAATAATTATTATTGGTCGCTCACAGTTGGAACTCAAATATTTGTTGAAGGATTCCGCATAGGCTGCCCACAAAGTTACTTTTACCCTTGACCTTTTAATTTCAATACCGGAAGTGAATTTGTTAACGAACTATCATTAAGATTTAAACAAAAAAATAACATTGTTTAGGAATGAAAGATATAGTGTTTACACTTGGAATACAAATCCATACCTTCCGTCTGTTATTGAAAACTTAACGGTAATTTGTTGTTTTCCTTTGGTGGACTTAAATCGGCGGATAGGTTGTATACCTTCTACTACTCCAATGACATCTGAATAGTAATTAACATTAAGAATTGTAGTAATGAGTTGTAATTTTAACAAAGTTTTAAGAGCCATTGATGTAACCTGTAAGATATGTTTCTTGGTTGGCTCTCTGTTCCAAGTCTGCCAAATCATAGAAATCGAATGCATTATTCGCAATCATGTTATCATCGTCCTGTAGTTTCACCATAGTGCTGGTTGACAACATCATTTGTTGGTTTGATTCAATAGGATATGGTTTTTGCCTCTCTGTGTAGTCATTTACTGTGAAGTTGGAAATCTTGTAAACGTTGCCTACTATAAAAAAAGATTCATAACGTGGGCCGACATCATTGGGCAAGAAACAATGCATCCTGGAATTCTGCAGTTACATATCAATGAATTTTGTAGAAATTCCAAATTATTCTGTTAATAGGAATATATGCAGACTTTATCTGCTTTTATTTTGACTGACTATGGTTGGATTCATACCTTATCATCAAGCACCAACAAATTAAAAGCCGGTGAGTTTTCAGACGCTTCTCCAGTACCATAACGCCATTTTCTGATGACTCTAACTTTGATGTTCCAATTGTTTCTGCCTTTCCTTAAGTTTGAGATTGAATCTAAGTGGAATGTAGACATCTTAATTTTTTCACATTCAAAACATTGACATGTTTTCTGTTTTTGTAGGGAGGCATTTGGAAGTGAACCGTGCACATAAATGTTTTGAAGTGGTGGTTGGAGGTGACATGAATTCTTACACTTCCCTCCACACACATCCTATCAAAGTTTAGCAATTTAATGCTGTTGTACAATTTTCATGCTCTGACTAAACATTACAAAACTAAAACCCCATAGTTCCAGAAAAGGACATTTAGTTTACATTACAGATTAAAACAGTTTACGAAATCCTAAACTTGATTATTGTGTCTTTTACTTTATGTCCTCACAGTCGAAGCATGTCCAGTGATAATCGTTCCCCTCTAAGTTGGCAATCTTTGTAATTACAACCCATATTTGTTTTTTTCCCTCCAACTGAAGTAGTGGTGGTGGAAATTTTCCAGCTATACAAACCTGTTACAGAGACATCTATAATTTCTTAACTGACTAAATAATGTGTATATATTAATTGATTTATTTTGTTATAAATGTTACCGAGTCATTAAGCAGGTGATCATCAGACAGTTTGCATAATTTCTTGACAACATTGTGTGGTAGTATGATGGCTAGAGTGTATTCCACGTCTTCCACGTATACAATAACTTTAAACCTGATTCCATTTTAACCATAGCGTTAGACGTATGTGCAAGTATCAAATGTCAGAGTAAAGCATACTCATTGAAGCAGAAGTAATACAATACCGTCGTTTAACACTTTCACAGATCATTTCGCATGGTTCGCAACTATGAAAGCCCGCTGTGTATATAGTTTGATGATTACAATTAGGGCATAATTCCTCATACCATGGTTCATCTGTATCAACGTGTACTATCCAACCAACAGATTTGACCAGTTTCTGTGAGATCCAATTTATACATATCAATTTCTATGATCTCATTATGTAATCATAACAATTTAGTTGAATATGAAATGAGGTTAAGTGATACTTAACCTGTGGTTGTATGTGATATACGTTGAGATTACTTAATCGAAAAAGTGTAAGAAGGGGAATACTATTATCATTTGAATATTTGTATTGGGTAGTTGAAGTTATGACAGCTTCCTTCGAGAATTTAACCTGCATGATTACACAATCGACATACTTGTATAACAATTGTTGTGCGTTTCTGCGATAATATTGTATGCATTCATCAGAAATTACTCGGATATGGATTATAGTATGTTCCAATTGTCATCTTAGATAATTAAAATCATAGTTTTGGGTACACAGTAAAAGGCAAAGTGTTCAACGTACACGTTCTTTTTTTGGAATCTTCAGCTGGGTTAAAGGAACATTCTCTTCCATTTCAAATGGCACCACATCAGTTTTCTTTTTCAGTTTTCGCTTGTTTGTAGAATTTCCTGTTAAAGGCGTGCTCTTTTTGCCCTTCCCAGGTGTAATTTCTCTTTGAAATGCACAACTGTTGTCCTGTATACAAAATAGTTCGAGAATTACACTATCTATATAACATGTTTTGTGATATTAAGCAATGTGTATAACTTTGAAGTTTCTATTTATTGCCAGGTTTACCTCTGTTTGTTGTGATGCAGTGCTTTCCAGATAAGCTGAGACCTTTGCTGAAACAATCTCAGGACCAGAATAAACGGCTGCTGCATTATAAATTATCTCTTCAGAGTTACCACTTACTTCCAATACAGCTACTGTTACTTCAAAGGTCTTATCCTTCAGATTTATGATTTCTGGTGGCAGGGGTATTACAACATTTTCCTGATGGCAAGTTTAACAAAATTTAATCATTTTTAAGCCTAAATAAAATTTAAGAAAGTGCATGAAATTTATTATAGTTGTAGATTTACATTTTCAATATCATCGTCATTGTAGTCATCAATGCATTCCAGATCATACACGGCTTTCCCTGTCATATTGTGCACTTCACGATCGGCAAACATCAGTGTAATAGTTCCTGTTTCATCAGCGGCTACTGTTGCCAATTGGTATCTAACAAAGGAACATAAAAAGTGTTATCAGTACGTGTATCTGATTATAATATTACTCTGAATAAATTTTTGTTATCATGTTTGTTTAACCTTTTCTCCGGAATTGGTATTTTTTTTGAACATTTTGTACAGTAATATCCAGCCCCATCTTTCTGTATCTGTTCTTGACATTTTGTGCAGGCTAACATCAACCACCTCTTGTTTACGTTAACCTTTGTTAAAGTAACGATGCAGGTTACCTTTTCCTAACATTTGCAAAGAAATTGTTACTTATGTATGGCAATAGATATTGACCTCTTGTTATACAGGAAGCTTACATGTGGACGATCCCTAAATTCATTTCTGAGGTCAGAAATTGTAACATGTTTTTTACTGTTTTCCACCAAATCCTCTTCCGATGACTTCTCTTTTACGATCTCTTGGTTAATGTTGTACTGACCAATACTGAAAAAATTCACAATAATAGCTTAGTGTTTTGGTTTCCATATCATATTACGACTGTAATGATTCTAATATATGTTATATACGAAATGTCAACAGTACCTTGTACGAAAGAGCTCAAAAATGTTTTCATCCCCATTAATGATAAAACGGGTTGCCGAAGTACTGCTGACAGTTAGGTCTCCTGGTTATGCAAATTTATGATAAGCTTTATATTTCAATATTATATATCTACCGTAGGAAATAGTTTCATAAACTATAGTTCTCTAACCTTGCCATAAAGTTGGTTTGCAGCATGAAAGTGCAATGAGTAAACTTACGGCAGTAAACCCATTTATTGCTGTATTGAATTGTTCACATACTTCGTCCCAAAGCTTCATTTTCAAGGTTTCCCTGTATATAATTTGAACAAAAGATATCTGACATGAAGCGGGAGTAAATTGTCATTCGAACTGCTATCAAAGTTGTTATTGTTATACATATTACCTCCCGTTACTTATGTTAAATATTATCCAGCATTGACATGCTCCGGTGGTCCTGTTAGTGAATCGATGTATTGGCATAATGTTTTCCACCACACCAATCAAATCTGTATTTTTATTATACAATTCAGGCACATAAATTTCCAAAAAATAAATTAACAGGTAACAGGTATTATCTTACCCACTAAATAAGTCTTTTCATTTGCAAGTTTCTCAACGACCTCAAAAGGGAAAATGTCGAAATATGTTTTGGGGATAAGTAAGTCATCATCTTCTATCTCTACTGCAATAGTATGAGGCTCGAAATAGATATGTAGGCCATTCCTAACGACGCTTGGTCCCAAGCTTTCGTTTCCATTATTTACTGTAAAGTTGCTTATCACATAAATTCTCCCTTCAAGCAGAGTGGTTGTGAATTCTTTACTCACTCCTGCTCCAATAAATGCATGTAGTCGAGTTTTCTACATGTATAACCAATCTTGTAATAAACATTCTCTTAACCTATTAAATTCTAAGAGATGTAGAAGAGTGTCAGTACTGACTTACCTCATCATCAATGAGTATGAAATGTATACCTCCAGGTTCTGTGGGACTTATTGGTTTGCCTCCCCATGTTGCCAGTACTCTCACTTTGATCTTCCACTCACAGCTACCACAGTTAAGATCCTTTAATGCATCACATTTGCTTAGGCCCATCTCTTGCTTTTAAAATTGGATTTGGTTTGATAGATCTGAGATAAATGCGTGAGAGAAATTTAGGCGGGATATCTTCTTTATGTATAGTTGGGACAGTAGAAGTTGTTTTACTTCAATTTGTTATCGAAAAATGTGTAGTTAAGTATTCTCCAAACTAAACAGTGTATGTACGTTTATAAATATGGCGCTTCTATGTTTTAGGTGATGGGTTCTACAGTTTGATTGAGTTGTTGCCAGAGCACGGCTTTACTAAACATACACAGTGTGATTTTTTTGTTTTGTTATGGAGCCTCCAAATTTAGTTGAAAAAATTATATATTATTACACCATTTAATTTAAAGCAATTAATTTATTTTAATATTAAGAGAAAATAAAACTGAAATAGTTAGGAATATTTTGACTTACTTAGAACTTCATTTATATAATGTCGTGTTCGATTTGTATAAAATATTTCCTAATATAATATTTATATTATACACAGCCAATTTTGTTATTTTAAATTTATAAAGAAATAACTGTTTATTTACAAAGAGTATTTTGTATAAAAGAATTAAATATCGGAGAAGGCTTATTTCTAGTGTCGTTGTCATAATTCTTATCGAAATAAATAATATTTTTAATAGTTCAATAACCGACCATAGAATATGTGTATCAATTTATTTCAATTTCAATCTGATTTCTATAAACAGAAGTGTATAGTGCATTTTTAAAACCTAAATTCTTAATAGTGCATTTTTTATAATTATTTATTAATCATGGGTTTATTTTTACTAATTATACAGTGCTCATTCCATTATATTTAATAATTATACACCGTTCATTCCATTATATTAATACGGTACCCAATTTCTATAAAGAATTTGTTAATATTATATTTGTATTAATTATACACTGCTAATTTCGTTAGATTATATTTAAAATGATTTTACTCTTTATATAATAAGCTTATTTTATAAAAATTAAATATATTTTATTTAAACTACTATTACTGGAAAATAAAATAGTATTCACTTTGCTCTTAAATATTTTTTTAAATTAATAAAAAAAAATATTATGTGAAAAGAAAGATATTTTTATTGGTGTATAGTTTTAGCTATTTTAGTAAACTATGTTACTGTGAATTGGTAGATGAATTCTATACATTATTTAGTAATATTGTATTTTGATTAATTATACAATATAGATTGATTTATAACAATGTTAAAATAATAGTAATATAATTTATAATGTGAATTATAGAATGCACTCTCATGTGAATATAATTTTAAATTATCTGAATAAAAAATTTATAAATTATTTATCAATTGGGGGTATATTTTTAATAAGTATACACCGCTCATTTGATTATATTTAATAATTATACATCGCTCAGTCGATTATATTAATTGCTAATATTATATTGGTATTAATTATACACTGCTAATTTCATGAGATTATATTTAAAATGATTTAACTGTTTATATCGAAAGTGTTATTTATATAAATTAAAAAAATTTATTTAAATATATATGAAAAAAAACCAGTGTTAACTTTGCTATTATATTATTTATTTAAATAAATATGTGAATATATTATGTGAAAATAAATTCCATTTTTATTGGTGTATAGTTTGAGCTGTGTTAGTAAACTATGTTATAAATTCCTTCCATTATACTTCTTTATTGTGAATTGATAGATGATTTCTTTAATCTGAAGACTAATATTGTATTTTAATTAATTATACATTCTAGTGTCGTCGTCTTAATCCTTATATCTCATAAGCAATATTTTTAATAGTTGAATAAGCAACCATAGAATAGGTGTATCAATTTCTGTGAATTTGTATGAGATTTCAATAAAATATTTACTAATATAACAAAATGATTTAACTGTTTATATCAAAACTTTAATTTATATAAATTTGTAATATTTTATTTAAATATATATGGAAAACAAACCAGTGTTAACTTTGCTCTTATATTCTTTATTTAAATAAATATTAAAATAATTTATGTGAAAAGAAAGACATTTTTATTGGTGTATAGTTTGAGCTATGTTAGTAAACTATGTTATAGACCCCCTCCCTTATACTTCTTTATTGTGAATTGGTAGATGATTTCTTTACTATGAAGACTAATATTGTATTTTGATTAATTATACATTATAGTGTCGTCGTCTTAATCTTTATCCCTTTTTATAATATTTTTAATAGTTGAATAAACAACCATAGAGTAGGTGTATCAATTTTTGTCAATTTGTATCAGATTTCTATAAAATATTTATTAATATTTACCGATGTCACGCATCTATTAGATTTCTATAAAATATCGAGTAAGATATTTTTATTTGTGTATACTTTGAGCTGTGTTAGTAAACTATGTTATAATTAGTAAACTATGTTATAAATTCCCTCCGTTATACTTCTTTATTGTGAATTGA
>JAUEJK010171036.1:12867-26592 GCA_032274865.1 Eryngium alpinum
AAATATTTATTAATATTTGTTCAGAATGTCAATTTGTATCAGATTTCTATAAATTATCGAGTAAGACATTTTTATGGGTGTATAGTTTGATCTGTGTTAGTAAACTATGTTACAAATTCCCTCCCTTATACTTTGTATTGTGAATTGGCAGATGATTTCTATACACTATTTATTAATATTGTATTTTGATTAATTATATATTGTACATTGATTTATAATAATATTGAAATAATAAAAATTTCTAATTATAAATCGGAAATAACTTAGGACGAAGGCCTATTTCTGGAAAGCATATTTGTATTGTTGCCGTCTTACTCTGGAAAGCATACCTTGCACCCAGTATTACTAAATTATTGATATTATGACATTATACACTTCTAATTCCATTATATTAAATTTTATTAAATTGAGCTATTTAATTTGAAATTGTTTATTTATTTAAAATTTTAATATTTTATTTAAATAAAAATGGAAAAGGAAGCAGTATTAACTTTGCTCTTTTATTATTTTTTAAATAAATAAAATTACAACTCATGTGAATAAAATTTATAACGTAAATTGTAAATTTTAAAATTATGTGAATAGAATTAAAAATTATATCAATAAAAAATTAAATTTTAAATTATTTATAAAGTACTTGTATTCGAAAAGATAATTATACACGGCTAATTGCATTATATTTAATTATAAATCATACACCATTTTATTTTAAGACTATTTCCAAACTTTTTGTGTCAATCAATATATTTAAATAAAATCGAAAAACAATTCAGTACTAATTATGCTTTTATATTAATTATTTATATTTAAACTGTTAAAAACTAAAAAATAATCCTTGCATTAAAATTTTGGAAGGCATATCTATGGGTATGGATCTTATGAGCATGGATCTAAGATTACGATGTGACAACGGAGAGTTAGGTTAATAGCTGTCTAATATATCATCTTACAACTTTTTTATGTCTACTCAAGTTACTTTATTCAAATTTAAATTAAAAACAATTAATAATAAGTATAAATCTATATTAAATAATTAGATATATTTTATGAATTGAGCAGACGTATCTGGAAATTGTGTCAGAGTCACAATTTTTTAATTGTAATATAAATTAATAATTTTATTAAATATATTTATAGTGATTTGATATGAAATCTGTAAAAAAAGATATTTCTTATAAAGTACTTAAGATGTGACATGGATCTAAGATTACGATGTGACAACGTAGAGTTAGGTTAATAGCTGTCTAATATATCATCTTACAACTTCTTTATGTCTACTCAAGTTACTTTATTCAAATTTAAAATAAAAATAATTAATAATAAGTACAAATGTATATTAAATAATTAGATATATTTTATGATTTGAGCAGACGTATCTGAAAATGTGTCAGAGTCTCAATTTTTTAATTGTAATATAAATTAATAATTTTATTAAATATATTTATAGTGATTTGATATGAAATCTGTAAAAAAATATATTTCTTATAAAGTACTTAAGATGTGACATTATAGTGTTGTAGGTTAACTATTTTAATCATTACAAATTTATTTAATACAGTTATTTAAATAGTGGTACGTATATTGCTTGCTAATACCATATTTTTTGAAAAGTTAAACTTTTTAGATTTATAATTAAATATTAACAATTATAGTCGTGAAAATAGAGATTTGAAATGTTCGTTATGGTAATACTTATAATTAGGCTTGATTCCTGTGTGGGCCGGGTTGTAAAGCTATATGGAAATGTTTCTATTCGCAAGTGGTTCTGAATTTTATAGATATTAACCCAACTTGGAAGCTTCTGGACTCACCTAGATTGTTGAAATTGTTTCTTTGAACCTCTATATATAGAGGCTTATATTAAACAAAATTTTGTATCCCTCCAGAAGTCAGACATTAAGTGGTCTGCTTTAATACGGAAGATGGACGGTGAAGCGGCGCATAGGTTAGTATTTTCGTTGTAAAATGGAAAATTTAATTTACAATTTGAACCCATTAACACATTTGACTGTTTATGATGTTATTTATAGTGAGTCTGACAGTGATTTTGAAATGGATCCGGAGACGGTGATGAAGTCCCTGACAAATTTCCAAATTTCAACATTTGAGTTGAGGACAGAGATCAATGGGTTGCATGCTACTGTAATGGATGTGTTCAACGGTATTCAAGGAAATGGAGCGGTGCCAGACTTTATTAGGGATTTCCTTAGTGATTTCTTACGAAATCATGCCCGTATCACTGAAGATGTGGCACGGCTGAGAACTGATGTTCATGACTTGAAGGATGCCGTTTACCAGATGATCTAGAATCTTTCATGTGTTTTAAAGTTAAGTTAGCGTATGTGTTAATCTATTAAGAACTTATGTTTTTAGGGTTTTATTATGTCAGTCTGTCTGGAATCTATGGTGTATGTAAGTTTCTCAATCTGTTCTACTAAATTAATTATTCTATTATTGGGAATGTTGAACACTATTGAATTTATATGTGCCTGCTAGTTATTGTTTAATTTCATATTTTTTTAATTCTTTGCATTTTCTACAGCTCAACTTTACCTTAAATAAAAGTAAACATGTGATACTAAGATTGATTAGACAGTTTAGGTCTGGTCTTTTCAAACACTTTTAACACGCAATGTAATTTTTTGAATGTACTACAGTAATACATAAACTAATGTTTTAGACCAGTACATAAAATTCCTTAGAGACGGATAGTAGAAAATTTAAAACTCATCAGTCTGCTTTATACCAGTAGACATAACGAAGTTCCAAAAGATAAATATAACAAATATGAACATCCATGGTAGAACTGCTGGACGTTTGATGGTTCGAAGTTCTTTTTCATGAGTGCTTGTTAGTCGCTGAATTTCTTCGAGATGCTCGATTTCCATCTCCCTCAGACGCCTTAGAAGTATAGCAGCTGTTAGTGGTGGATCTACCCACCTAAAATAACCACATCCATTAACACCTCTTGAGCAGCCAAAGAACCTTCTACCTGCATTTGCATCTGTCCAAGCAGTACGCATGACGGCCAAAGAGCCACAGTGACAAAAGGCATCCATTTCATGAAGGATTGGTCCCTAATTTAGAATCTCTTCTGTAGAAAATATTAGGGTTATTAGTTTGAGAAGAAGAGATAAAGTCTAAATGGTAATGGAGGATGGATCTATTTATATATAAGCAGAATTTATAATTTTTTTTTATTTTTCAACTTTATCTGCTGGATTGTAATATTGAATTGCATCTGAAATTTTCTTAAATTATACTATATACCAAATAATTAACTATTACCTTAAATTTTTGTATATCTGTTATCCATTGTAATATACCATTAAATAAATTAAATCAGTTAAAAATTATTCAATATACAATAAATGTAACGTGATACACTTCTATGATATTTGGTTTAGTCCATGATTTATTATAATTTCTAATTTAAAAATGTCCACAAATAAGAATAATAGTATTTTTTCTATTTGAACGTAATAAGTTCAGTATGCATAGGGACTAATCATTCATTTCAGAATATAACAAATGGTATTTCCAATAAACTACTAATTAGCCAGAATTACGTTTTAATTATATTTAAATTTATATTCCAAATTTTTTTATATATAAATTATATAGAATAGTTAGTTCACAATTGCGAAATAAAAAAAGAATAGCAAATCATTCATAAGCTTTAATATAATAAATGGAATTTGAAATAATATTCAGATTGGCCAGGTCTAAGTTCTCCCTATTATTAAATTTTTTATTAAATTTTTAGATAAGTGCATCTAAATTAGTCGATATAAAATAGTTAGTTAACAATTATAAAAAAATATCGCTCATGAAAATAATTTTTTAAGTGCACTTGAATAATATAAACTCTGCAATTATGAAGAATCGTAATATATATATATATAGATTTTTAAGAGTACTTCAATAATTTAAAATCAACGATTTATTGTTGTTAAAAATGAAGTGTCTCCATTCTTAAATACTTATTGCACAACTACACAACATTAATTATTGTAGTTTTTCTTTTCAATTCTAGCTGTACATTCATTGTAGATACTGTGTAACTGGTTATCCATTCTTAACTCAATTCATAGGGACTTCTGTCCACCATAGATTTTGTTTTCATCTATCTCAACCAAGGTTTCCTTCTCATCTTTCTATAATATGGTTCAGTGTTAGTATTAATTCAACATTTTTTCATTACTTACTCTTGACAGATTTTTCATATCTCTGCTTGCATTTTTGCAGGTCTTGTAGGTAGCAACAATACTAAATGGATTTGGTATGTTCAGATTCAATTAAGTTTTGCATCAATGTTAAAGCGTACATGAAGAGTGCTAGACAAACGGTAATACGCAACTTATGTAGTTCTTACTTCAAACTTATCACCTAAAAATAGATGTTGATCTATAATATTTGTTGTCCTTATATTTTGAGCTGTTAGAGTAACTTCAATAGGTATATGATTGCAGTACCTTGCGTCAACTGTGTTGGACAAAATTTCAGCAGTGGTCCCTGATAAGGTAGTATTTCGGGTAAATAACGGAGATGTCTTCGAAGGACATTTCAGCAAGACTAAACAATGCGTTGTGGGCCTTCGAGAATTATTGAATAGATTCCATGTGAAGGATATAAGTGTGTTAAAGTTAGACTACATAGAAGAAGGGCATTTTTTGGTAACAATCTTTGATTCAGCTGCAGTGGAAATTGAATACCCAATAAAACCGGTATATGTAAAAAGGAAAGATGTAGACTTCAGGAGGATACCTAACTTCAATGCATATGACTTCAGAACTGGTACATAGCAATCGTCTTATTATAAATATCTATTAAACACTATGACTATCAATACATTCATATGCGATAAGTGTTTTTCTACAGTTTCTACATTAGAGGAAAAGTTAAACACTTCTCTCCTGAAATTCAATGCTCATGAAAGTACTACTTTGAAGGCGTGTGTTTATATGCCAGAAAATGTTTACCATTCATATGCCGATTTTGTGGTAAGTTTACCTCAATAGTTGATCTATATGACAATTTAGGCTTCTTTGCTAAACGTATATATATTTTACAATGAATGTTAATTAGCGTCTTGAAGAGGTTGATGAAGATCTAACCAGAGCATGGCAAGATGGAAGCTGTCTTTTATTCAGTGTGGAAAATGTCTCATGGACTGTTACCGTGAACAAAATTGGTAAGAGTTGGTTTTTGTCTAAAGGGTGGCCTGAGTTTGCTTCCACTATAGGTGTGGAGCATAGTGACATGGTGGAACTACATATGACTGACAGTCATTTCCGCTTTGAGGTTGCCTTGTATAAGGAATACGCAATGATACCAAAATGTGTCGAGAAAAGTAAGCTTCTGATTACATATTCTGAATTTACTAAAATATACTATTGCTCTATTAAATATGTAAAACTTGATTTATGCTGTTACAGAACTACCACCTCCATGTCATTTCTTCAAGGTAGTGACTGAAAGGTTCATTCAAACTGGAGAGATGGTGTGTATAATCAGTAACAAATCTTTATTCCAGTTTATCGAAGATATAATGCTAACAGTTTATTATTGTTATTTATAAAACAGACAATACCATGCCTTTATATTTGGAAATACCGTAATGAGATGGATGCGGAGATGGAGATCGTTGACTGTTTTGGCTGTTCTTATAGTGGCCTGTTTCTAGAGTATGACCAGAAAATGGTTCAACTAAAAATGTTTGTAAAAGTAACTAAAGTGCAACCAGGGTATATGCTTGTATTTCATCAAGTGGAGCAGTCAAAGATTGTAGTGACTATCTATGATAGTGATTTGATACAAATTACGGATGTTTAGTTTACGGATTGCAATTGACTGCATGAACTGCTGTATTCAGATTTTCGCTAAGTATTATAACTTATCTAATGTACTAAGATATTACAATATTTGTTAACCCGTTTCATATTTATGTTTTATCTACTAATTTATTTATCGTAAGGGGTATATTTCTCTACAAAATAAGACATATTTGTTTCCAAAAAAGTGAAAAACCTGCAAATATATTGCCACAGTGTTCATTTTAAAAGTTACACAAAAGGGGATGATTACATGATGCTAACATGTGTGTCAATATTATTCTTACGACTACCCACATATAGAGCATTCAAAATACATATCACGTCATTGATTACATGATATATTAAATAGAATTCATTGAAATCCCGACGAAATGCGCTATATCTGTTTACTTAAATTATAGAAAACTTCTTGATAAACAACGTTACTTGTAATATTAGTCGTCCCCCCATTTTCCTTGTCGATAACTATATTTAACCCCTTGGCAGAGGTGACACGGCTAAGCGCAACATAAAGCTGGCCATGACTGAATACGGGCTCCGGAAGATACAGTCCAACAACTTCCAGAGATTGTCCTTGTGCTTTGTTGATAGTCATAACATAGCATACCTGTAAAAATAACATTTAACACATCATATACTTAATTGATCATATTTCAAACACTACGTTCTATTGTAAATTTATGTATGCAGTAACATCAATCTCATACTATATATTTCATCAAGTAACATCATTCCAAATAATATAAATGGTT
Source organism: Eryngium alpinum (assembly GCA_032274865.1). Classification (NCBI taxonomy): domain Eukaryota; kingdom Viridiplantae; phylum Streptophyta; class Magnoliopsida; order Apiales; family Apiaceae; genus Eryngium; species Eryngium alpinum. Next base: position 19,457 of record JAUEJK010171036.1, read on the forward strand.
GTGACTATGTTCAAGTCTGTTACCTGTGCTACACTGTCATACTATATAAAATATGAATTCATACAGTTAACAATTTATGAGTTACTCGAAACTATATCTTTATCCAAATTTACATATTGAGTGGGTAAGTTTCACTCTATCTACTTCTAACTGAACATGGTTGCAACTGGGACCGCACATAATATCATAGCATATACATACCTGCAAAGGAAACTGCCGCCTGAGTAAATTGAAATGGAGGTTTGTGTCTGATGGGGAAAGTTCCATCTTCGGAATAAAGTGAGCGGTCCCAACATGAGGTCCACATATAACTTCACACTCCACTGCATTCGTCAGACACCGTCTAACTATTAACCGTGTGCCATTACAAAGACCAAGTGTCTGATTCAAATTCCTCATAAGCATCACAAGCAAGCCAGGTTTGAGTTTTAAGTCATGAGCAGGCAATCCAGGCAGCCTCAGACTATTTAAATATTCGACCGGATAGTCCCTATCAATATCTTTATCATACGCTCCTAATTGCTCAGCTTTATCACAGCTATAATACGTGTGAGCTTCACCAGGGATGAGATCAACTATAACGTCGTTAAGGTGGTTAACAGTTTCATTGGTTGGAGTTAAAATGGCTCTCTGACTTAGATAAGATACGTCGTCATAACGTTTCTTTAAATCTGGAAAGGTATCACTGATGAGTTTTTTTATGGGCTTTGAGCTACCTGTTATACAATATTCAGGAGGGATTATGATAGGTAGTTCTTCGGGTGGATCCTCTAATAAACTATTCCTCTGATAAGTTTTCCCGTCTCCAATTTGTAACACCCAATTGCCAAATTCACGTATCTCCTTATTTTCAAGGGCGGTTATACCTCTGTTTAGGCGCATATTTTCCTTTAAAACAAACAACTTGACATAATCCCAGATTCTCGAACGGGTTATACACGAAGCAACAATATCACTACGACTACCTTTGCTGATAACAGGAAGAATTTGACGAAAATCACCACCCATTAAAATTGGAATACCACCAAAATTCATATTTGCCCGCACTGGATTGACAGATTTCATTATATCCCTCAAACTTCGATCAACCGCTTCAAATGCATAACGATGTTGCATTGGTGCTTCATCCCATATAATAAGATCTGTCTTCTTCAACAACTCAGCTATGTCAGAATTATGTGCAATAGAACAGGTAGATAGGTCGTCAAGCACAATCGGGATTTTAAACCGCGAATGAGCGGTTCTGCCACCAGGGAGCAGAGTTGCTGCGATCCCTGAAGAAGCAACGGGCAGCACAATTTTGCCCTCACTCCTAAGTTTTGTAATTATGGTTTTCCACAAAAAAGTTTTCCCGCATCCACCACTTCCGTAAACGAAAAAGACTCCACCACTTTGTAATGCAACAGCTTGTACGATTTCATTATAAACAGTGCGTTGCTCTGAATTTAAATTATTCAACAGGTGGAGGTGCTGTTTGAGCATATCATGCTTGTCATAGTTAGTCTCTTCGTCAACTAAGTTTTGTGCTGAGTGATCCAAATAACGTTCAGGTGGCTGAGGCAACAACTTAAAATCCTTCAGAGATTTACCTATTCCACGAAGTATCTTATGAATCTCTGCAAAAATTATGATTATAGTTCAGGCTACTTCATACGTGACCATGTTACTCAGAGTCCACATACCATATAAAAACAATAATTTATATTGATTATTTCTTATTTCATGCTATTCTTCATATTATTATTTAAGATGGAGATTGAATATAAATTTCAAAAATACTCTATGAAGCTACTGTACATATGCTATATTTATTTTTGGCATTCAAAAGCGGGATGAGATTTCACATACACGAAAAAACCGATCCGGGAACACTATTTTCAGTCTGTCATTTCGCAGTTGCAAAGGTTATGTCTGATTCCTTAAGATAATATATCTTCTCAAGATATGTTTACTTTTGTAATACTTGAAAATCAATAATATCAATTCAAATTCAGCAGACAATGGTTGGTAATATAATACTTCTGTATATAGTAGTGCATCAATATATTATGAGTGATACAACTGTATATATGTAAAGTGAATCACTTGCTCATATGTATCTTAAAAATGAACATTTAGGATAAGAATTTTATACTTGGCAGGTATCGTAAAAACATACCAGCAAGTGCATAACACTGAAGCTCTTTGTCCGTTAACTGCAACTTTGCATTCCCTCTCAAAGTGCGTTGAATTATAAGAATATCGTCCGCCATAGATTGCCAATGATTTAACCACAACTGTTTTGGATCAGCAACACGGTTGTTGCAGATGATCTGCACAAATAAATGCCGAATCTGATTAGGAAGACCACTGACCTTACATTGTTCAAGGCAAGCATCCCATTCCTTATCATCGTCAAGGAGACCTAGAGCTTTACAGGCTTCCTGGTAAGTATTGTATACTTTCCCATCAACCTTACGTACGTCAAGGAATGACGTGGGACCTCTGACTCTGGCAAGAAGCATTCTCAGATACCAAATCTCACCTGTACTATGATGTGTGTATGAAAGCCGACCTATATGCAGACCTTGTTTCCTTGGTTCCCATTCAGTCAAATTTTTATTCCACACAAAATGCCGCGGGATCTCATCATAAGTGTAAGCACGTGCATTGTTGTCACGGGAACAAAGCTTGAAAAATGCCTCAAGCTTGCTGTTCCGATATTTACCTCTCTCAACAACTTTTTGAACTGGTTCGTTACGGTTATAGGAAACTGATTTGTCTCCCTCAAGATGAAATGGAAGTCGCTCAACTCCAATACTACGATGATGAATGTCGAATGCAAATATGCGATGACATGCTTCAGCGGCACAAACATATCGTCCGTCAAAGAATCGGTTGATCTCATCCACACAATTACTCTGCCCTTCAACGTTCTGTCCACCACTGTTTGATTTTATCTCAACAGTAGCCCTATCACTTCCCTTTAAACAGTATTTGAATAGATACTTCAAACAGCGAGCACGATTACAAATCTCTATGTTAATGTGACACTGATAACGTAACAGTAACTCTCTATTATATGGGACCACCCACTGATTATCAAGTTCGGCCTTGCGTACACGGACAGTAATCCCTGATTTTCGGCGCATGTATATTGGAAATCCCGACTGATCGAACATTGTCCGAGCACAGTACCTGGGCATAAGAGATTAGACAATGTCATAATATCAATAATTTAGTAATACTGGGTGCAAGGTAATTTTAACAGTTCCGCGTAAGTACTATAATATTAAGGGATAATCATTTAGAATTTGAGTATTCACTGTGTTAATAGTGTTCAAGAAAGACTACAATTCTACCTCTTAGGAAAATTCCGAATACATTTTTTTTTCCTCATACATGGAGATTTCATTCTTTCAGCCCCACACGGACCGTGTATCATAAAACATTTAACAGCAGCATAGCCAGCCGGATCCTCATCTGCATTTGGTATTTCAGCTGAAACATATTTATCAACATTCTTGTTCAATGCCTTCTTAGACTTAGCGTCCAACCAGATTAACATATGCACGTGAGGAAGTCCTCTTTTCTGCCACTCAACGACATACATAACTGCAACATTACATTTGTCATTAGACCAACAAATACAATAATTTACAGTATAAAACAAATTATAAAGTTTGCAAATATTTGTTTTTTTAGTGGTTTTTGACTAACCTGCAATACATTTACCAAAGAACTTTCTCTTCTTGATATCATTTGTTAGCTGCTGCAATTTAAGTTTGAATACACGCGCAATTATATCAGGACAATCAGCTGCTTTACATGCAGGCAGCATCGACATCATCTTCAGAACTTCGTCCCACAGGGGGTTGCAAGTCATGGTCAAGAATAGGTCCGGATGTCCAATGAACCGACACACAGCAAGTGCGTCTTGAAAATTCTGTTGCATATATCTTCTAGAACCAACAAAGCTTGATGGTAAAATGTAGCTCCGACCAATATTTGATAGGTCCCCGTCACCTTGTTTCATATAGTCACATATATGGCTATACAACTCATTCCTGAGGGATGTTTGATTGGACCTCACATACCACAAACGCGACTGCTCAATCGCAGAAAATGCATCTACACAATACTGCTGCCATAACCGCCCTCCCATTCTCATTGTCTGACCTGCATGTTTTAAGACATATCTTTGAGCGTGTTTCATTAAATTGCACAATAACTCAGCGTAGTTTGCCTAAACATATGAAAAGTAACAAAAATACCTTCACTGAGTTTGACCATTAAACGTGAGGCATAAAACCTACGCTGTGATACTAAAACACGCTTCCGCTTCTCATCTCCAGCCTGGCTTATGTAGTACATTTTCTCGTGGAAACCATCCTCACCGTAAGGAAATAGTAATGGATATTGTAGTGCCATTAACAGTGGATGTATATCCGATATTCTTTGCAAACCATCAATTTTGCTTTCAACCACTATGTCTCGCCCACCGCAAGTTTCATCCATGTCTCCAACCATTATAGCAGCCACCTCATCTGAATCAGCAATATGATTTTCTCGCCCACTCTCTGATCTAGATTGCTTAAGTACAATCTTCAGTTCCACAATCTCTTCTTCCTTAAATCTATCACGTGCCATACGAAAGCATTTTACTAAATGATTTGTTTCATCCAACATTTTTAACAAACCTTCTACGACATCAGGATCCACGTTATGAGTATCTTTCACATTAATCCAACGCATTCTATTCTCAACCTCATTCTCGGTGTCATATATATACAACTGACAGAATTTCGGTGGTTCTCCAGGCACTGGTAACAATGAACCAATTTTATGATGGTTTTGACCATTTAATCGATAAATATAGGGAGCTCCACCCTTATTTATAGAGTCATCAACCTTGCCCCCCATAGAAGTGAACGAAAACATAGTATTGTACTGACGTACACAACGTCTAAATGTAGGACCTCTGATTTTGTCGTCATATAAATCCTTCAGAAATGGAGGAGTAGGCTTTATAGGAGGTAAAACTACCCTACCACCAAAACAACAAAGGTTAAACTTAGGGGATCCCTGTGTAACATCCTTATTGGCACGTTCTTCCTTCCACATCTGAGATCCACAATTTTTACAGACGGAGGTCGGACCACCAAGTGTAGCATATTCGTCTGGTACTTCTGCAAATAAAAAATGTAAAAACTTCATCACATGATATTGACATACTAAAACATCAAAGAAAGAGGTTAATACTTGTACCACTAATCATCTTCTTACACCACAACTGATGATCCGTTAAATCATTGTCATCATCAGGAACATGTGATTTGCCAAATGAGTTTTTCTTAAATCCAGTGTTGTCATGTTCATCATCAGTTGAGTCATGGTCTGTATCTAAGATATTAAGAATGGTAGCCATAGTTAAATGACAGACTACTGTTTAAATTTCTATGAGTTTATGATATGTCCAAAGTCAATGTACCTGAACTTAGACAAATTGTGTCTGCATCTGACTCAGAGAATCCATGAACACGGGAATGATCTTAAATAATTAGAACAAAGTAATCAGCTGAATATCTAAAATATAAAGAAAATACTTCATAATATTATTTAAAGTACAAAGGCATGAAAATCTTAGTACCTATGTTTTCATAGTCAACTGCATCCTCTTCAATTTCATTACATGTGGGTTGAAATAAATCAGCAGAAACACTTTCAAGTACACTGGAAAGTTTCTTCTTCTGAGATTTCAATCGTGATTGCTTCGGATGTTCATTAGTTATATCTGCTAGAGGTAATCCACTAACTATAGGGGTGGACGGAGTCATATTGACATTCCGGTAATCAGAGGTAATCTGTTTTGGTAATAGATCACTACATTGGGGTACTGAACATAAATTACTTGCATGGGTAGCAATATGTTCAGTGCTGATAGATGTCATGTTATCAATATATATACTACTGTTGGATGTGACAAAATTATTATTCAGGGATGGAGGGGGGCATAGAGTTGTATTATCCCCCGGAAATACTTGCTTGCGCTGCATGAACATCTTCTCCGGTGGAAACATTTGAGTAGAAGAATTATAGTTATAAGAATGACTTTGACTTTCAGTGAGGCAAGTAAACGGCAAACGCGAACCTTCAGGTATACCTAATAAAAAAAGAAAATGTGTAGAGGTAGCTCTTGGGCAATATTTTGTACTGAATATACAATACTTGTAATAGTGGATCAGTTAGAGTTGGATAACAATGGATTCCTTCAAGTTTCTATATAAAAAAGGAAATTACAGTGATGCACCAAACAGAATCTACCAGTGAAGAGAATAGACCACAACTATAACCATATTACTAAAGCAAGATAAGTTTGTACCATGTATAACAGAGCACACTAAGGAAGGAGAACCACGATTGACTGATTCGTTCTCTTTTCCACCTGTATACCAGACCGAAAATTAAACAAAAGCAAATCTTAATTAACATCAACAGAAGCAGGAAAACCTAAATCTTAGCAACAAAAATTCATCCAGAAATATACCTACAGACTTTCGTCTCTTCCTGCGCTTGAAACCTAAAATACAACAACACATTTGACAGGTTGAAGTTAGAAGAAAGGATATATTGAACAATACAAAAGCTTTGTATTGAGTACGACCACTGCGATGAATAATTCATACTTACCAGTTTTTAAATCCTCCGAGCAAAACTGAGGAGAGGATTCACCGTTGGGATTCATCGACCGTAGCAGATGAGATGAACTGAGCGGCAATGTTTTGAATGTAGTACAGTGAAAGTTTTGAAATTAGTGTTAGGGATGAACAAAGCTTCCAAAGGAAGCTTCACAATGCAAAAATCTTTCCTCGGTAAAAGTGTGTACCATGAAGACTATAATATTTAGTTTTAATTGAAAAGAAGTTAAAGCAGGAGAGAGAATAAGGATTGGTGGAAAATACTGTTTTGCCCTTATGAATAGTGAATCAGCACTCCCCTTTTATATATAGAAAAGATATGAGTATCAATTAACTCCAAGAGTTAAGAACAATATAGAAATATAGGGAATTCATTTATAATACAAACAAGAATGTGGAAGGCCACCTGTGATATTGTCCCTGCAATCCCATTAATCACCATTAGATCAGCAAAATTGT